>APFE031241099.1:92959-104638 GCA_000404065.3 Pinus taeda | reverse complement strand
GAGAACAAGCTAGAGGATTTGTAGGAAGGTGTCCCCCTCATTTATGGGTCCTTACCTCGAATTCTCCACCATCAGCGCGGAGTTCAAAGGCCACCAAATCAATGAGAACAAGGGCAGCCAAGCAAGTCAAGTTGGACCGTTGTTAACTACAAGTCTTGGGCAGCCAAGTCCCTAAATTCTAGGAGGACTTTTGGGTCCTCAAATTGTATAAATAAGAAGGCTTGGGGCCTCATTTTGGTTAGCCATTTGATAGTCATTTTTAGCTAGCAGTTAGTCATTTTTGGTTAGCTAGTGGTTAGTCATTTTTGTAGCTATTTAGTCATTTTGTTTTAGCCATTAGTTAGCTAGTTTGTAATTCGATTTGTAGGCCATGGATTAGTTTTGCTTTCAGCTCTTTCTCAAGCTCTCCTTGTGGACAGTTTTTATGTAACTTTTCATTCTTGGTTAATAAAGATGGATCCAGCTTTGCACCAGCTCTAAATCTCTCTTGGGAGGCTGTAGTTCTTGGGGTTGGGCCCATCTCAAGCGCCCAGTACCTCCCTTGTTTATACTTATGTGTCTTTGTTGCATTCTCATAATAAAATCTGCTATTTGGATTTAAATGATGCGTTGTTGTTTAGGTTGCGTTTGATGATTAGAAAAGGTTTTTAATGTTCAGATTTGCTTGATAGGTTAATCACAGGGAATATATTCAGAAAAAGGCTACCAAGTACTTTGGATCTCACCTCCCCTTCAGTGGAATCATGAGCTGGGACCAATGTAACCTTGCTGCCAACAAAAACACTTTCTTTGCTTCACCATGCAATCATTAGTGTTTGAATCTCATTTGCAGAACTTGATATCAGTTTGGATGCATGTTTGGGTTTATAAATACTTAGTTTCATAATTGTTTCACATAGGTTTCATTTCTTGTTTTCCATTTCTGTTCATAGGTTTCATGGCACAATCATCATAGGTTAATGAATTTCTCGTTTTGATGCATAAGTCATTTGTTTCATTTGCGTTGCTCCTTCTCAAACCATTTTCTTCTTCTTCTTCTTGATCTATCCTCAAGTCCTATTTAACCTCTGTCTCACTCATTTACCCTCCAAACCTCTCATTTCCCACATCGCTCCATCTCCTTCAACTTTCGTTGACATAGCCCTTTATCTTCCAACCTACTCCCTACACTCATTTCCCATCCTATTCCTTCATCTGATTTTCCAGCTCCTGAGCCATCATCAGGTCCATATCCATCTCACTTAGCCTCCCACACCACTCCAACACTCCATCATCTCCTAAAACCTCCACGGCCAATCATCCTGTAGAATTGCATAGAACATCTTGTAGAAGACTTACAGGACTATCCTGTAGAAACCTTGAGTATCCTGTAGGATCCCCTGCAGACAACCTGTAGGAGGCCACTCACTCGGTTGCTAAGCTTCTGAATGTGAGGAACCTCTGTGGATGGATGCTAAGGATCCCTAGGGACCTCTCCTAGCCCCCCCAACCTGTCCCACGTTTTCCTTCCTTCTCCATCCCATCTGCACAACCAAACCCTGATAAGCACAAAATCACAATCATTCCACCCACTTAATGAAAAAGTACAAAAACATGTATTTTATGATGCAAGTAGTTTAGATCCATGCATTTTCACTTATTAGAAGTAGTAGCAGCATTGGTAGAAGTTTCATTCACATTCTTTGCATTATAGAAGTTAGACTAGTCAAATTAGGGTTTCCTAGGCTTACATGCTTTGATTTTCTTTCAGTTCATTTTTGTCAAGTAGATTAGTCTCCTTTGAGCTAGCTTTCGTCCATCATTGATAAAGCTTCTTCTGTGAGCCTATAGAAGTTGGATTGAGCCCTAGCGGACTTGTGCCAGCTGACCAAGTGACAGCTGCGACAAGAGCTAGTACTTGTGCATATAGCACCGCCACTTCCAAGTTTGTACAAACTACCGGGTTGATAAAATTAAGAGACAGGAAGCCCCAGGAGTTGTAGCATTATTGCTACAATACTGGGGCTCACCAGGAAGTTGTTCATTCCATGCTCCATGATCAAAGGCTTCCAAAGTTTCTATGGGCGGAAGCTGCAAATACCACTGTATATGTTCAAAATTGATGCAATCATCAAGCATTGGATTCCAATATCCTCAAAGATATGCTCACTAGTAAGAAACTCGATGTCTCTCACTTTAGAATTTTTGGAAGTCTCATATATTTTCATGTGTTGAAAGAGAAAAGAAGCAAATTTGACACATCCAGAAAGAAGGGAACCTTTGTGCGCTATAACGAAAATTATAAGGGCTATAGAATCTATGTGGCTAGTCAAAGGGAAGTCAAGATAAGTCATGACGTCACCTTTGATGAAGATATGGCTCTTAGCAAGATTGAAAATCTTCCTATTCTAAGGAATGATAAAGAAGCTGACACCGGGAAGCTGGATGAGAAGGAAGATGAGACGATGCCTAATGTGGAAGAACCTATGGATCCTATTGATCCCCCTTCGCAAGAGCCTTCCTCTTATAGGAAGAGGCCCTCATGGCTTAGGGGGACAATTGATGATGCTAAAGGACATATTGCACCCAGAGGGAGTTTCCATCAAAGTAAAAAGCCAACCAGGTATCAGGGATACTTCATCATTATGAGCACCATCATTCAAAATGAGCCTTCATGGTTTGAAGAAGCCATGAAGAATCAAGTATTGAAGGCTGCTATGAATAAGGAATACGAGTCCATCATGAAGAATGATGTCTGGGATGTGTTCCCTAGACCCCAGGACAAAACGGTTGTCACCTTGAAATGGATTTACAAAATCAAGCATGGAGCTGGTGGGAGTGCTGAAAAGTACAAGGAACTCTTTCTTTCTCGAGGCTTATCTCAAAAGGAAGGTGTATATTATGATGAGATATTTTCACCTATTTCTTGATAGACCATCATCTGCTCGATCATAGCCCTTGCCACTTCGCAAGGATGGAAACTACGTCAGATGGATGTCAAGACCACGTTCTACCATGGTTCGATTAAAGGGGAAGTCTATGTGGAGAAACTCGAGGGGTTTGAGATTCATAATTGGGAATCTAATGTATGCAGGTTGAAGAAAGCCCTCTATGGGCTAAAGCAAACACCCCAAGCTTGGCATAAGAGGATTGATAGATACTTGATGAAGCTGGGATTCACTAGGAGTGAAACCGATCCAAACCTTTACTTTAAGGTTGAAGATGATAAGCCTCTCATATTGGTTTTATATGTTGACAACCTCTTTCTAACAAGTGTATACCCTCTCATTCACAAATGTAAGAGGGAGTTGGCTTCCAAAGTTGAGATGAAGTACCCATGACTGATGCACTATGTCCTAGGACTGGAGGTCTAGCAAAAGCCAAGACAGATTTTCCTATCTCAAGGAAAATATGTGGTGAATATTTTGGAGAGATTTGGTATGGTGGACTACAAGCCTGTGACTACCCCGATGGAGCTTAACTTCGAGAAGTTATGTGGTAGAGCTACCAGACCTACTTTGGCAAATGCTTTTGAGTTTTGTCAAACCATAGGAGCATTCATGTTCATGATGAACTCCCGTCTAGATATATGTTTTGCAGTCAACACATTGAGCCAATATATGGTTGAGCCTCATCACTCACATTGGATTGGTGCCAAGAATCCTTTGAGATATCTTCAAGGCTCAATCATTCATGGGATTAAATACAATGCTATAGATGTGAGGCTACATGGATATTCCAATGTTGATTGGGCAGGCAATGTGGTGAACCGAAAGAGCACTTCTGGCTATTGTTTCTCTTTAGGTTCTACCTCAATATCCTGGATGAGCATGAAGCAAAAGTCAGTGGATTTGAGCATCGCTGAGGCAGAGTACATTGCTGCAAGTATGGCCTCCTATGAGGCTTTCTGGTTGAGGAATCTCTTCAGTGAGGTATTTGGACATACATTGGATACTACTGTGATCCTTTGTGATAACCAAGGTGGGATTCATTTGTTCGAGAATCTAGTATTTCATGATTGATCCAAGAATATCGATATCAGGTACCACTTTATTTGGGATATGGTACAATGAGGAGAAATGAGTCTCCATCATATTGAAACTGATGAGCAAGTTGCTGACATTATGAGGAAGCCCCTAGAAAGATCAAAATTTTTACTTTTCGAGAACGACTAGGATTCATGGAGAGACCCTCTTATGAGGGTGTTGTATGATGCATACAATGAGATTTAGGAGGGGCTTGGGGTACTTCTTGGAGGGATGAGCGACCATAGGGTGACTCACCCTCCCCTAGTGGTGCGCTATGTACATGGTGAATGATTCAACCTTCCTCTGTGATACCCGTGGCGACATGTAGGCAGGGTGAGTGGTTTATCCTTCTCTTGTCGAGACATCCTACCCATGCAGTTTGGGACTCATGGGAAGTACATCTCATCTCAGCAATGAGTAGGGAAATGAGGATAAGGACAATAGTAGCACTGATGGATGCATTGTATATCTACCATACTTCCTATGCTAGGATGACATTGATTTGGGGTCAATTGGAATTGACTTCGGGTTAATAATAGTGATATAACTCACTCTCTTTTGGAACTTACTTCGGGTAAGTAAGAGTAGTATGATACACTCTCTTCGTTGGGACTGACTTCAAGTTAGTAAGAGTTCTATTGAACACTCTCCTTTATCTGGGATTGACTTTGGGTCAGTAGATTATGGTATGATACATTCTCGATCATTTCTTCTTCTTCATAGTTCAGCAGAGCAGAGTCGAGCAAAGCAGAGCCAAGTAGTGCAGATCAATGCATTTGATGGTAGAGATAGCACTGAAAGTTAGATGGATTAGCAAATGGAGTTCTCTGTAGTTGAGAGGGTGTGTTAAAATTGGCAACTAGGTTGAAAATCCATGTGGGTCATCTTATTTATGGTAGCTAATATTTTTTTTGGATTCCTCTCATCAAGAGGTGTAGGATTGATCTAACGATTATTTGATTCTGACATGTATTCATTGTAGGTTTTAATCCTATACAGAAATTACCTGCATACGAATGTTGCATATGAATTCTAAAACACATAAAATAGACAATGTGAGAGCATAACACATAAAACACATATATACAAATAGTTTCCCCTGAATCCCAAAATCGGGACTAGCGGCTTGATTTTTCATTATGTTCCTTTCAATGTTACAATACATATTTATACATGCCGAAGCATCCAACACCATGGACTAAAAACCATCGTGTCCAAAACCATGGATCGAAAACCATCGCATCCAAAACCATGGACCAAAAACCATCGTGTCCAAAATCATGTGTGAAAATCATGCAAAAAACCATAGGTAGGTCCACCCAACCTAATATAGGGTCCAAAAAATAATATTTTCTGGGGCGCTACCTCGAACCCCATAGAGGGGGCTACCTACATCCCTCAAACCCCCAGTGACCCCCTCGCTACACAATCGCTGCAATGAAGGGGGGCTCTGCCCCCCCTCTAACCCCCTCATTAACTACGTGGGCTAGTCGTGGAAAGAATATAACACAACCCAACATTCTCCCGCTTTTTGTTTTCTTTCCATAGGGGGCCACAAGAGAGCTTAGTCATTTATCCATCCCTACAATTCCGATTGTTTCTCTACACCAAGAGAACTTCTCAGAGCTCACAAATTTTTTCAATGCATTTGTAATATTCTTTAAAGTGTCCACCTTTACCAACAACACCTTTTTGTCTTCTATCATATCCATCACAAAGCAATGTTGAACATAAATGTGATTTGTTTTGAATGATATGCAAGGTTCTTTGCCAAGAAAATTGCACTTTGGTTGTCACAGTCTATCCTTATAGCTCATTGTACTAACCCCATACTTGAACACAATCTCTAGAAGCAAACTGCTTCCTTTCTTACATGAGTGGCCGCCATGTATTCTTCCTCTGTAGTTGATAGTGCCACTATAGATTTTTTCTTACTCATCCAACTGACTGCACCTCCAAATCGGTTAAACAAATACCCACTTGTAGCTCTTCTCTGATCCATATCTTCAGCCCAGTCTACATCAACAAAGCTATGAATATTCAACACTCTGTCAAATCCTGGTCTTCATTGGTAGGACAAACCATAATCACTAGTGCCACGCAAAAACCTAAAGCCCCGCTTCACTTCTATCTAGTGCTCCTTCCCTGGTTTTGACATAAACCTACTCAATACTCCCACTGCATGTGTAATGTCTAGTCTAGTATAGACCATTACATACATCATGCTACTGACTGCACTTGCATATGGAACATGGGCCATGTCCTCTTCCTCTTCTTATGTCTTGGGACACTTTTCAACAGATAACCTCATACCACTAGGAATAGGAACCTTCACTGATTTACTATCTTGCATATTAAACCTCTGTAGTATTGCCTCGACATACTTCCTCTGGTTTAACTAGAGCTTCCTCTTTTCCTAGTCTCTTTTAATTTCCATGCCTAAAATATAGTTTGTAGCACCAAGATATTTAATGTTGAATTTGGAGGACAATTGGGTCTTCAAATCCTGGATGATTTCTTTACCATATCCATCTAGCAACATATCATCCACATACAAGACGAGATAAATAACATGGTCACCAATTAATCTAAAATACACACAGTGATCTGCTTTTCTTTTGGTGAAGCCAAGTCCCCGTATAAATGTATTGAATTTCTGATACCACATCCTTGGTGACTGTTTTAACCCATACATATACTTCTTTAACTTCCATACCATTTCTTTCTTACCCTTCATCGCAAAAAATTCAGGTTGCTTCATGTAGATCTCCTCTTCCAGATCCCTGTGAAGAAATGTTGTCTTCACATCCATCTGTTCTACCTCAAAACAAAAAGAAACAACAACACATAAAAGTAATCTAATAGAAGCTACCTTGGCAACACGAGAAAAAATATCACCAAAATCAATTCCTAGAACCTAGGAATAACCTTTTTCTACCAACCAAGTTTTGTATTTCTCCACCTTTCCTTCTACATTTGTCTTCTTCTTGAACACCCATTTGTTGCCAATGGATTTCCTTCTAGTCGGTAAATCCACTAGATCCCAAACCTCATTTTTGTGCAAATATGCCATTTCATCAACCATGGCCTCTTTCCATAGTTTGCATCCTTTGAATCTACTGCTTCCTTCATAGTTTTGGGATCATCATCAATAACAGATAAAGAAAAATTGAACAGAAAGTAGATGGACTATACCATTTTGACTCCCTTCTTTCTCGAATTGATATTCTCACACCCGGAGTTTGTGGCTCTTCATCTTCTGATTCCTCCTCTGTTGTAGAGTCTCATTCTTCCTCTTTAAACTCAAACTCTATCTTCTCAGGTTCCTTTGGTTGGAATTCATATTTCATAACGTCTTTCACCCCTCTGAACACCACATCTCAGTTGTACACAACCTTCCTTGTTACTGGGTTCCAAAGCGTACAACCCTTTAAACCATCCTTATATGCAATAAATATGCACTCTCTTGATTTACTATCCAACTTGGTTCTTTTCTCCTTTGGAACATGTACATACACATCACATCCAAATACCTTCAGATGTCAAAGAGAGGGTTTCTTATGAGACCATACCTCTTATGGAGTCCTATCCTCTAACATTGATGAAGGTGATCTATTGACCAAGTAACACGTTATCTCCACTACCTCTGCCCAGAATTCTTATCCTAACTGACACCACTGAGCATGCTTCTTGCCCTTTACATCAATTTTTTGTTCATTCTTTCTGCGACTCCATTTTTCTCAGGTGTGTATGGAGTAGTCTTCTGCTGTGCTATACCACACTTCTTACAAAATTCTTCAAATTCCTTGTTGCAAAACTCTCCACCATTATCTGTCCTCAACACCTTTATCTTCTTCTCTGTTTGGTTTTTTACGAGAGCCTTAAATTCTTTAAACCTGTCAAAGACTTCTGATTTATTCTTAAGGAAATACATCCATGTATTCCTTGAGAATCCATCTATAAATGATACATAGTACACACACTTACCTAGTGATGGAACCTTCACAGGTCCAAACACATCACTGTGCACAAGTTTTAATATATGTTTTGCCCTTTTACCACCAGAGGGAAACTCACCCGATTCTGCTTCCCATATACACAATTTTCACATAAATTGAAATCCATAGATCTATTACTCATACCTTCTACCATACCTTTACCATGAAGTATTTGAAGGCCCTTCTATCCAATATGTCCAAGCCTTTGATGCCACAACATGGTCTTCTCCCCATAGACCACTAGATTTTTGGCTCCACTTTCAGGAACCGCAGAACTATTGCACCCATCAACAAAAGTGCTACCTTGCAGCTTGTATAGAGTTCCAATTCAAAATCCCCACGTCAATAATGGTGCTCCCTAAACCATCTTGCAGGTATCCTTCTTGAACACTATTTTTACACCTGCATCATCCAACTTTCTTACATAAATCAGATTTCTCACTAATGCAGGAATATGCAGAACACCCGAAAGTGTTCTAACCCTTCCACCTTGCAACTTCAACTTTACTTTTCTGTGCCAAATGATTCTAGCCTTCCTTTCATCCCCCAAGAAGACATCACCACCATCATATTTCTCATACTCACAAAACCACTATCTACAGGGACTGAAGTGAAAGGATGCACTTGAGTGAATCAAGCATGCCTCATGATCTACATGTGTCCTTGAAGAAGCCGAGTATGCATACCCACCTTCATCTGAGGTGGTTTTCACCTCTGCAGAAGGAGCATCATCAAATCCCTTTCATTTATCATGAGCTTTATATTTACAGTCCCTTTTGTAGTGCCCTTCCTTTTCGCATTTCCAACACACTACCTTCACAAGTTTTCCTGGAGATTTAGATATCCCTCTAGATTTAGACCTCCCACTCGATGACTTATTTTTGTTTCTATTCTCGGATCATCCTCATACAAACAAGGCATCACCATTTTGGCTCTCTATATTCTTCCGTCTTATTTCCTCTGTCAGCAAGAGTGAGACTATTTCATCAAACTGAAAGGCAGTTGCATTGCTACCTATTGCAATAACGATACTATCCCACAAATCCAATAGAGAACACAATAAACTAATGTGCTTATCTTCATCTGAAATTTTAATATCGATAGATAATAACTAACTTACCACAGTACTAAATTCGTTCAGATGCTCCACCATTGCGTCTCCATCTTTCATCCTCAGGTTATACAACTTTTTCCATAGGAACAGTTTATTCACAACAGACTGAGATTGGTACAAAGTCCCTAACTTGTCCCACAAAGCCTTCGCTGTGGCCTCCCCTGATACATTCAGCAATACTGAATCTAAGACACACAATCCTATTGTTTTCTTTGTCTTCTGATCCAACTTCTTCCATTCTTCATCAGACAATCATGTTGGTTTAGTACATGGATCTATTGCGATCCACTCATCTTTATCCACCAACAAATCCTCCATCTTGAGTTTCCATAACTCAAAACTCTGACCATTAAATTTATCGATCTCTATCTTTCCACCGCTCACCATCTCCTTTCACTGCCATAATCGATCCTATGGATCTCCCATTGAACAGGGTCTACCACAGGCCCAAGTGAAACCCCTCAACAACAAAGGCGTCCCATTGAAACCAAAATAGCTCTGATACCAAATGTAAGTTTTAACCTTGTACAAAAATTACCTGCATACGAATTCTAAAAAAAGAAAATAAGCAATGCGAGAGCATAACACATAAAACACATATACAAAGAGATTTTCCCCTGGATCCCAAAACTGGGAATACGAACTTGATTGTTCATTATGTTCCTTTCAATGTTACAATACATATTTATACATGCTGAAGCATCCAATACCATGGACCGAAAATCATCGTGTCCAAAACCATGGACAAAAACCTTCGCATCCAAAACCATGGACTGAAAACCATCGCATCCAAAACCATGGACTCAAAAAACATCGCATCCAAAACCATGGACTGCAAACCATCGCGTCTAAAACCATGTATGAAAATCATGCACAAAACCATATGTAATTTTTCCCAACCTAATATAGGGTCGAAAAAATAAAATTTTCCATGGCGCTGCTATTACTGGGAATAGTGTTCACTTGGAGCTGCTATTCCCACTAAGACTGGTAGCTATCTTAGAAACAAACAACTAAAGTCTACTTTTGCTTTCCTTTATGAAAATAGATAAGAGTGAAACAGAGGAGACCAACCTTAGTCTTGCGCTTAGTTTCCTTGCTTGATTCCTCTCATTCCTGATAGATCTTTGCCGCTTCTTCTTCGTCTGCCTAGCTACAAAGAGCACCTGTGGAATCAAAGCAACATACTACTATCGAAGAACAGAGATCTATATTCATAAATAACACATGACCAGATATGCGTTAACCATACAAATGCATATATAAGAAAACATACAAGAATATGGAGGAAAACTTGAATAGCTTTATTAAGATCAAGAGTAGCAAGAGGATTACAACCATATGTTCTGACCCAGCATCATCCTCCAGCAGGAAAGCCCTTCTTCACCTCAAGTAAAGCTTTTATCACCCAACACTATGAAGTTACACCAGAAAACCAACAACACTTCTCTACAAGATACAAGATTCCAGCCTCTGGACCTCTGTGATGAGGGATCCATATATAGATGACTGTAGGGGGGTGAGTCATCTTCTGAGGTCTTGATTAGTGTCCTCTCTCTGATAGTTCTTGATTCCACTTGGAGAATGATGATCTCTTACTCATCCTTGGTTGAAAACAGAGAGGAAAGTGTCAAAGGGGAAGCTTCTCGAAGATTCCATGATCTTCCACCTCGCAAATTGTCCCTGCCATTTGTCCATTCCCGACCATCACACCCTACAGAGGGGCCATTCAGTATGCATCGCACCCTTCACACTGGGAAGGTGATATGCATCGCACCCTCTGCACTAGGTATTCAGTATGGTCCAGTTTTGAACATTTCTGTGTAGTTTTTAGTGGAGAACTTCTGGGAGATGATGAAATCAGCTGACCTTGTTCCTTTAGGCAGTGAAGCAACACTTTTAGAGGACTTAGGAGCCCTCAGTTTATGGAAATTTATGATTGTGGTTGCAGTGCCCAAAAATCTCTATAACAGTTTCCCCCTAAAGCATGAGGTCATTAATCTTTTGATGTTGGGTGAAATGCTTTACCATGAGGATCCGAATTTTTTTCGAGCTCGAAGGTGACCTGTAATAAGATACAATACAATACATTATCTTGACAACATTTTTTTCATGATTTAGCTGAGGCGGACATTCCCATGCTCAACTTTATAAATTCATTTTCATGTAGATAGGATAGACAATCGTTTGTGTAGCAAACTGGCGATTCAGAATCATCATCCTTTGATTTGGATGATCATGTATTCGGCAATGATGTACATTTGATGTCTTTATATTCCTAAATATATCACAGCCCGGATGGATGAAACTAGATCGGGGGTCTTCAAAACGCGTTCAATCTTCACTCGGAGTACAAGTCGATCCATGTGAAAAATGTTCTGGAGTCGAACATGGAAAGACATTGCCTGATTACCAGCCAATGATGTAAGCTGTTAACAGGCGCGGGAGGAATCACCAATAATGACAATGACCCTCAAGGTACTACAGTACAATTCACATGGTGTGAAAAAGGACTTGGCATCGAACACCACGCAAAATCTCTCGGTCGAAGGCCATTAAT
>APFE031241099.1:69585-92939 GCA_000404065.3 Pinus taeda | reverse complement strand
ACACAGGTGAATTGTCTGAATGACTTCTCTTGAACATATCAGTGACACTGACGATGGATTGGTAGCGTTAACCCCAAATATGGATGGTGTGACAGACCAATTGTGATATGACCAGTGAATGGAATAACCCAACCTGGCTTGGATGCGGAAGGAAAGTGTCATGTTCAAGAGCGACTTGCTACCAATAAACTTTTTCAAGTTTTCTTCACAATTTTCCCCAGTTATTGCTGACCAGTACCTCTTTATTTTTGTCAAGCTTGAGGAGGATAAAATATGCTTGTTCTATAATCCGCCCTTCGGACGAACCTGTCGCTATATTTTAGCGAGCCTTATGACAGTGAAACTCATTCTCATCCATTTGGACGAGTTTGTCGCTATTCGGTTTTAACGAGTTTAATGACAAAGATAACTCAATCTTTTTCAATTTTAGAGAGTCCAAAAGGGATGGAAAGGAGACTCCAAAGATTCTTTTTCGTTATATAATCCCTTAAGTCTGAAAAAGCATAAAATAATATGAAAGGGATGAATTTTCGATAGTTTTAACGAGCCGAACAAGACAAGCACTCGATATTTTTGTGTAATAATCCCGCAGGTCCAAAAAGATTAAAATATAGAGGAGGGATAGCATTTCCGATGACTTTAACGAGCTGGAGAGGCTAATCGCTCGGCAATATTTTCATATTTTATGAGTCAGTTGAAAAAAGCTTAAAGGAGACTCGTTTTCGAGGAACGAGTGATGATTTCGGGTAGCGCTGATTCCAGGTAAGGATTGGAATTATCCAATCACGGCAGTGTCACAAGGATGGCTAATAGAATCACTCTTTGTAGATGTTCCTCGAAAGGGTAAACAATCAAATGGAGGTGAATGATTGGCTAAAAACAGAGTGAAGGTGATGATGAGAACACGACCAAGGCTCAAAAGCTGAGGATAAGGCATTCACAATGGTTATTTACCGGTTCATTTTTTAATGAGCTTGAACTCTGGAGGAAACATTTGCTCATGGCTTATGTTTATTTTTTAATGAACTTGAACTATGTGTTAAAAAATCTCGTGGCGGGTTTCTTTTTAAACGAGCTTGAACCCTGCAGTAACACTGCTCGCCAGTCATATAATAAGGATGTCTCATTCAAGATGCCATTTTTTAGGAGCTTGCACCTTTTGTAAGCTTTTCCCCGGATCCTTTCTTTGTGCAAGCTAGGAAATGACCAGCCTTACGAGTTTAAATTTAAAAAATAAATGGTCGCTCTTCGCTTGCATGGGGAAAGGTTCGCATGCCCCCAGGTATAGCGAAAAATTGCCAGGTTCCCATGAAAGTTCTATCCGCGTTGCAGATAAAATGCTTCCTTGGCGATATCTACCGAAATAAACAAAGGTGAGTGGCGCAGAGATGCTTCACTCATATAACTTTGATGAAGGTATCTTATTCCAGCCTAATCCCATTTTCCTGTGAGGACAGGTGTGTAAGACTAGTCATATATCCTCTGCGGAAACCTACTCTATACCCAAGGTTTTCCTGATGAAACAGACAAGGGTGCATGCCCCCTTGCTTTCAGTCACATCCTCCTGAATCACTCGCGCTCATTAGGTGGATGGACTAGAGATCGATGAGACATTCTTTGCACAAAAAGACCATTTAGGGATGATGTTTGACTATTTGCGATGTGTGAACTAGGGAATGACATTTCATCTACGAGCTTGACCATTCTGCCTTCGTGCGGAAAACACATTACTCTAAAGAGTGAGGAGATGACGGCTCCCATGCAATAAATATAGTCGCGTCCAAGGAGTAGATTATAATCCAAGGGTCCTTGAACTACCTTCACGTTCATGTGAACGGTTTTCCTTCTCAAAGTAATGGGCACATTTGGAAGGATCCCTAATGGTCAACTGGTTCCTTTGTTAAAGCCTGTCATATTTCTCATTTCAGGTAAAAGCGATGGTGAACCAAGTGCTTTCCAAGCAGTTGAGGAAAGGATACTCACAGAAGCCCCTTCATCGATCATGGTACTAGCCATGACCATTTTGTAAGCTTGTACAATGATTCGAAATGGTACACTAGCTAGTATACGGGGTCTGCCTAGTAGATTCCAGTCGAAGGAAACAACGAGGTTTCTTGGAGGTGGCACTGAGTAGACGGCTAGTTATGACTCTGACGAACTTCCTTCCTACGCTAAAGGAAAGGGTAGACTATCCCCAAGTTCATCGGAGTCTGTGTTTACGAAAAGAATTTGAATGATGTTGTTCTATTTCTCTTCAGTGACGGTATCATTCGAAGATGAACATTCTGAAGGCAAGGCCAGGTCAACTGCCACCTCGACCTTTTGACTTTCATCTGGTATGGATTCAGAGGGTTCATTTTCAATGATAGATGCTTCGGGCAACCACAATGGCAGGCTAGCTGGGTTTTCAACTAGTGGTGGACTTGGCAAGAGTTTTCTATATCTAGGAGGGAGCCGTAGCGGTGAAGCGGGACAGTCATCCAAAACTATTTTAGCTTCGTCAAGGAAGGGACAATGGTGGACGGCGTGATTGACTTCACACAATTTACAAGGAAATCTGGGATTCCTTTTCTGTCCAGATACTTCACTTTCACTGGTTGATGGTGTGCTTTCAACATGATCATTAGAGGTTGACGACACCAGATTGTGCAAACGAGGAGACCAGTCACTTAAGATCTAAGGGCTGCAGGGACAATCTCGGTGATAGTGGTCTCCATTGCAAATGACACATGGAGATTTAGGTTTAGACAGTGCGGTGTGAGAATTTTTGCTAGATGACACCTGGTTGCCACCTTTCGATTTAGGTCCCTTCTTCTTCTTTTCTTTTTTCTCTTTCTGCTTCTTCTTCTTCTCAGTTACTTGATCTTTAGCTTTACCAGCTTTATCAAGTGAAGAGGAAGGAGGAGAGGGAGAATCAAACGATGTAGAAGGTTGGTGGGCAACTCTAGTATCATCTAGTTGCTGACTTGAATGTTCAGGAATTATGGTATTCTGAACAACAGAGGTAGAGAAGATCCAGATAGGCAAACCAATTGTCAACCTTGGAAGTGACAATGTGGCCATATGGAGTGCACCAACATCTCCCCAAGAGGAGAAGGGACTAGGATTTCCTCCAAGGATAAATCCTTGGTTGGTAGACTCCATTTTTCTCAACCTAAAGACCAATGAGGGAATGTGTGATGTTATTCCGATTAAAATAAATTTTAGACGCTTTGACACAACTTGTTTTTTCAATTTTAAAGATTCGAGACTCTAGTCACCTTCGATTTTTAGTGATCCTGAAGTGACAATTTCTCATATGGACCTTTTATTTTAAGGATTTTGAAAAGGAGCAAAATAGACTTCTCTAGAAATCTAGGCAGAGGGGATTACCAAACCAATCACAAAACTGTAGAATACTTTTTACGATACGACAGTCAATATTCCCGAATGATGTGTTCAGTGCATTGTGATCGATAAGGCAGCAAACATGGCTTCCTAAGGATAAAGGATGCAGCCTATTGTGGTCTCCCAATATATACTCAATGGTACGTGGGAGCACAAGTCCATAGTGGCACTTACCATCTCAAAGTGGAGGAATCACCAAAACAACAATGAAAACAACAGTTAATAGGTTTTACGACGTCGGAATACATCTCTAGCCTAGACCTCTAGATGTTGTGCGTTAGGTTCCAAAGCGTTGTTAGATTCATTAAATTTATTTTAAGTTGACCTTGCTTAAAAAATTTCCTTTTAGGTTCACTGCGTGATGTGTATACAATTCCTAAAATGAAGTCTAAGATGATAAACAGTTGTTTAATCTTCTTTTGGCAATGAAAATCCTAGCTACTAAGGAAAGAAAGTTGAGAATCTTTCAACAAAGAGCACAGAGCACACACTAAATGCACTGTCCTAAATCAAACCAAACAGTCTAAATGCAAATTCACATGCTTGTATTTGTTTTCAGCCTTCTTAATGTATGAATGAGGATAAGAAAGCTAAGTGCAAATATGAATTATCTTCAAAGCGACAATACTCAACAAATTTCTTTTCAAAGTAAAGTGAAGGTAAGAGAGACACTTTGCAATTTCGAAATGGAAATTGCTTTTTGACACTTTAAAAAATACCAATTCAAATCATATACAAGAGTAACTGTATAATCAACTATCAAGAACAATGGGATTGTCTTCTATGATTGAAAACGATAGTTACGACACTTTCAGATTAAGAAACGACAGTTTGACTATGCTACTTCTTTGCAAAAGAGAACTGAAAATGGCGCACAATACATAAAAACACTTACAGTTCTTTCCACAATAGAGGTGTAATGATGCAAGAGAAGGGGGTTTGCACAGAGATACACTCACCACAGACAACAAAACTCCTGTATAGAACTGAAAAAAGTGAAGGCAAAACCAAAGTCTGAAGGTAAAGTTAACCTTCGCTGACCATCACACCTATCACATAGTGAATTTAGTATGCAGCGCACTTACAGCACACGGGAAGTGCGATGCATATAGACTGCCTTGAAGGTAGTGTGCAATGGTACCAGTGCGAGAATTTAAAGGAGTTTCTACTCACAATTTGCAATTTAGTTCAGGGATTTAGGCCGAGTAAGTGATGTTCAGTATATGTAAATCACAGGAGTTGATCTAAGGAGGTTACTAGAGCAACTACTTAGGGAAATTAGATTGTTTGCAGATCGATTGTTTAATACATAAACAAAACCCAGAGATAGACTGAAGTAGCATTGATCTACTTTGCATTTGTATAAAAAAATGCAGTTCGAAGGCTAGCTGGCTTGACTTCAGGCTCCGTCTGTAAGTTTATAAAACAAACAAAGATAGACCAACAAACAATCTATTCGCTCCCCAGTGGAGTCGCCATTTTGTTACCAGGAATAGTGTCCACTCGAAGCTGCTATTCCCACTAATACTGGTAGCTATCTTAGAAACAAAAAAGTAAAGTCTACTTTCACTTTCTTTTATGAAAATAGATAAGAGTGTAACAAAGGAGACCAACCTCAGTCTTGCGCTTCGTTTCCTTGCTTGATTCCTCTCCTTCCTGATAGATATTTTCCGCTTCTTCTTCATCTGCCCAGCTTCAAAGAGCACCTGTGGAATCAAAGAAACATACTACTATCGAAGAATAGAGATCTATATTCATAAATAACACAGGACCAGATATGCGTTAACCATAAAAATGCATATATAAGCAAACATACAAGAATATGGAGGAAAAATTGAATAGCTTTATTAAGATCAAGAGTAGCAAGAGGATTACAACCATATGTTCTAACCCAGCATCATCCTCCAGCAAGAAATCCCTTCTTCACCTCAAGTAAAGCTTAGATCACCCAACACTATGAAGTTACACCTAAAAACCAACAACACTTCTCTACAAGATAAAAGATTCCAGCCTCTGGATCTCTGTGATGAAGGATCCATATATATATGATTGTAGGGGGGTGAGTCATCTTCTGGGGTCTTGATTAGTGTCCTCTCTCTGATAGTTCTTTATTCCACTTGGAGAATGATGATCACTTACTCATCCTTGGTCGAAAACAGAGAGGCAAGTGTCACAGGGGAAGCTTCTAGAAGATTCCACGATCTTCCACCTCGCAAATTGTCCCTGCCATTTGTCCATTCCTGACCATCACACCCTACAAAGGAGCCATTTAGTATGCATTGCACCCTCCACACTGGGAAGGTGATATGCATCAGATCCTCTGCACTAGTTATTCAGTATGGTCTAGGTTTGACCATTTCTGAGTAGTTTTTAGTGGAGAACTTCTAGGAGATGATGTAATCAGTTGACCTTGTTCCTTTAGGAAGTGAAGCAAAACTTTTAGGGACATAGGAGCCCTCAGTTTATGGACATTTATGATTGCGGTTGCAGTGCCCAAAAATTTCTATAACAGTTGCCTCAGACCCCATAGACGGGGGTTACCTACACCCCTCAAATCCTTTTGTGACCCCCCTGCTATGCAATAGGCGCAACAAAGGGGGGGCTCTAGCCCCCCTCTAATCCCCTAGTTAACTATGTGGGCTAGTCGTGGAAAGAATATAACACAACCCAACATTCTCCCACTTGTTGTTTTCTTTCCACAGGGGGCCATAAGAGAGCTTAGTCATTTATCCATCCCTGCAATGTCCATTGTTTCTCTACACCAAGAGAACTTCTAAGAGCTCACATATTTTGTCAATGCATCTGCAGTATTCTTCAAATTGTCTAACTTTACCAACAACACCTTTTTGTCTTCTATCATATCCCTCACAAAGTGATACTGAACATCAGTGTGCTTTGTCTTTGAATGATATGTAGGGTTCACTGCCAAGAAAATTGCACTTTGGCTATCACAGTCTATCCTTATAGATCCCTGTACTAACCCCAAATTACATAGAGGGGTGTTATCTACACCCCTCAAACCCCCTGTGAACCCCCCCCCCCCCCCCCACTATGCAATCGGCACAATGAAGGGGGGGCTTTTCCCCCCCTCTAACCTCCTTGTTAACTATGTGGGCTAGTCGTGGAAATAATATAACACAACCCAACATTCATGTAGATATGAAATTATTTGTATTTCTTGACAATTTTTCAAGGTCATCCAATAAGTAGATTCGTGTTGCACACCCCCAGCTAAACCCAACGTGGCATATAAATAGAAGAGACCTCGAGGCATTAGTCCACTCATCTCATCCTCCCATCTCTTCTCCTTGTCTCTTGGGTATAAAAAGGAAAGGGGACGCGACTCTCACATGGGAAAGAGGATGTAGCTAGGGCATCATTGTGAGAGGAAGCAGTTAGGGTAGCAAGTATGCAAGAAGGTACAACAATCTTGTTTGGGGTGATTTAGGCCTGCATTGACCAGCGTATTTCCTCCATTGACTCTGGCTTTGTCTGGGCTGCCTCACCTAGTCTAGGGACAACTTGTGTTGACTTGTTGTAGAGTTGATTTGGGATAGTGTTGATTGGTTAGGGCTAGCTACAGTATTTTGTAGCATTAACTATTGTGTTGACCATATTACATTGACTATTCGGGTTGATTTCGCTGTTATTGGAGATCGAGTTCTCCTAGGTTGTCTTGGACACATTTGGGAGCTAATTGATCACCCTTGCTATTGTTATTCAAGGGTTTTATTATTGTTGTTGTAAATCACATATTTTTCTATATTGTAGTATCTCTCTCTATTGAATTATTGAAGAATATAGGAGAATTGATCAAAGGTTTTTCTTGAATTGGGGTTGGTCCCTGGCTAGCACCACCTCTTGTGTCTCTTGTCTTGGCTTGTCTTCTGTTGTTTTCATTTATGTTTTATCAGCATTTTACTTTCATGTTAATGTGGTTGCTATACTGGAAATTGATATTGGGCTAATACGAAGAATTGAAGTAAACTGCTTTTAAGCATAGAACATACGATAATTTAATAGGACAACAATGACTTTAGGTGACACAATAAGTTGTGACAGTGACTATAAATCCCTCACATGTATCCCTATAGTTTTGATCTAGGAATATATATATATATATATGTGTATCTTGGTGACCTCATACTGTTATAGTCTCAGCATAAGAAGGAGCAGTAGTAATCATTACAGTCTCAGCTTAAATGGAAAGTAATATCTGAGTGTAGGAAAGAGAGTAATCACAATTTCAGTGAACCTAATTCATGGTAGTCAATGCATATATGTGATGGAAAGAATCTCAGAATCCTTACTATCTTGGATAGCCTCGATCTCACTATCTCGGCTTAAGAAGCATCACATTGATCTTATCGTTTTCCTCACTATCTTGTCACTTTTGTCATAAAGTACATTCTCTGCTACTCACAATTAGCATGATGATGTTTCCAGCTTAGGTACAGTGATGATCCAAATATGGTGTAGCAGAAATGAAGCCCTCAATGCATTGATTAAGGATGAAAATCAAGGTCACAATTATGATCTCAAAGAAAAAGTCAAGATCACTTGTGTGGAAATCTCAAAAGACAACCATGGCATAGCAATGATGTCAACAGTAATGAAGATCTCAGTGAGGCAGAGGTGTAGCAAGGATGATGATCCCAACAACGATGAAGAAGAGGATCGATGCCTTGGTCTTGGAGAGGAAGATTGTGTCAAGGGTCATGGTTTTGGTATTCCTCAATGGAATCTCTATACGAAGAATTTTTCATGGGTTTTCCTCTTCAAGAGGGAGAGGTTTTGGCACTAGCAGAAAGCCAAATATTTTTGTTCTTCTCTCTTTTGTTTTTGGTAGGAGTTTGACGAAGTAAACACACACACTAATAATGGATGGGACATTAAGTTAAGATAAATTGTATAAATTCTTAGCAAATTGTTATCATAGTAAAGAAGGATCACCTTATTATGTTTGTCGTAGATTCTTCACCATGGTATCAACTTCCTTCATAGAGAATATGATCTTCTAAATTGATAATTACTTTCCAATGATTTCTTTAACCAAGTTCACTTATGTCACATATATCATTAAGTAATTATACATAGAAAATATCAACAGTAATGCAATAATGATATTAGGATCACAAAGAGATGGGAAAGCGCAAACGAGACACAATTTTACAGCATGAAAACCCAAACTCCAGAAAAAGACAACAATATTTTCATGGGAGAAATTGTTCAATTCAGCAAAAGTATAATCTGATTTTCCAGTCAAAGTGACTACAAAATCTGCACAGGAAAAGTTTGGCCTTACTACTACTACCAAGAATTTTGGTCAACCTTAGTCAATAGGGCTGAAACTCAACCTATTGTAGTTGCCCAAAAACTTAGTCAAATGCCCAGGAAACTTGGTCAAATTGTCCCAATAGAGCTCAGTCTATTGCTTCAGAAATTTGGGCAAATAGTGCCTCAGCTTTTTTTTAGAGTGGTCAACACTGGTCAAACTTCTGTCTTCTTCTCTCTCTCCTTCACATGGGTGAACTAAAAACAAATGAATTTTGTGTGATCCGAATTGATGCCCAAAAAAATGGAGGCCGAGTTTGTATTTATAGTGGTCATGAGGTTCCCAAGGGACACATCTCCTTGTGGTGGACTAACTTTAAATTCTTTGGAGGAAAATTTGAATTAAATTTCTTCTTCTTAATTTTTCTTTTAGGGTCATGACTTGAGTAGCTATGAATACTGACCGCATCTACCCAAAAAAATCAAAATAGGCTATAATAGAATCTAGGAGAAAAGGCATAAAGAAATCAACACAGGCTATACTAGAATCTGGGAGAAAAGGCATAAAAAAGAGAGAGTTGAGAGAGTGTGGGTCCATTGCATGTAAGCTAAGACTGACTAATTGAAAGAAAGGAAGGTGCAAACAAAATGGTGGGAAGACCATATCTGTAGTCCAGTTAAGCCAAATAAGAGATAGTGTGAGAAGGTAATATCTAAGGCCACCAATTCAAGAATGCTATGGTTGTCTCGGAGGTCATGAAATCACCAAAAATTCAGAAGCCTATGGGCAATTATTATAAGCCTTGGTTTGCAGATTAATAACATGATAGAGTTTTATTCGTGTGAGGGTTTCTACAGCTCAATAAATTACTATGCATTGTGCGATGTTTTAAGTGTTGTTGCACATTGATCTGTCCAACTTTGCTTGGGTTGCATAGAACAGAGAGATCAGTATAAGAATGCATGCATGGATATTTTCTTCCCATAGTAGATCAATAACATCTGCAGTGAGATACATTCTGACTCATCCACTGGAATACAAATCATAAATTCACTCTTTGGTGAACATAGTTAACCTTAATAAAGCACAATTTGATGTTAATATAGCAGTTTTGGCCATGAAGAGAATAAAATGATGGTAGGGTTAAACTCATTGTTAGTTTGATACAGTACCTATTTATGAAAATAAATTCGTTTAAATGAATTCAATGGGACTTTAGAAAATTCAATGCTGGAAAACTAAGCTCCGCAAGGGAAAAGTTTCAGAGTTCAACTCAAACTTGGCAAAAACATTGTCACAAAATAATTAAAAATGATGTCATTTCCTTCAAGTTTTGGAATTTATTTTATACCCTAGAAGTTTTTTCCATCCACTCATGAGTTGCACTCATTAGGGATAAAATAATCCATGAGTACTCATAAAATCAACTCACTTCTGGAAATTTTGACTCATGGACAAAGAGTCAGACTCCAGACGGAGTTAATTTGGCTTGACAACAATCCCATGTATGGTTTGGATTGGGAGTAGGCTCAATGATTTTTTTCACCTGTTAAGAAAATACGAAAAAGAACTTTTTATGTCAATATAGGAAGTAATCTCAAAATTATATACAATTGTTCACCAACTGTGCATGAGTGTGTATCAAATGTTAAGGCTTATATTTCATATACAAATTGACTAAGCATGTCAAACAAAATAACTTCAAGAAGTATGAACATAAAATAGCCCCTAGATGGGAAGAGTGTAGAAATTGTCACTATAGATTAATCTGATTATGCACTGTTCTAAAGCAAAATACTTAATCTACTTCTACAATCAAACTTGTGGAAGCTTAATCAATTTGAGCAAGATCAAATATAACATATATAATAGAGAAGAAGAATCAATACACATGAAACACAGAATAATACTTTGGGGAAAGCCTCATCTAAAAACCCTGTTATCTGTATTATCATACAAGTGGAAATATCTAAGGATTACACAAAGCTTTAGCTCTTGCAACTATCCAACTCTTAATACAATCCCCCACTGCTGCTCATAGACAGAATAGCCAACACACATGCATTCTCCTCTATCCTCCAAGAATCATATTTCCTTGCGTTGTTCCTATGGGATGATTTACCTTCAACCAAGTGGAATACTACTCTTATACACTGTAAAACTACTCAATCCTCAAGGAATGAATTCCTTCTGCATGCAAGATATTTTCACATAGGAAAATTCTTTCAACTTATAGTACACTATCACTACCTTTAATCTCAACTCGGTCTTTGTCTGGACTGACATGCATGAGTTATTTATGAGAGAATATTTAGTTATATAGAGTACACTAGTTGCATGCATGCATGCATTAACTGACTGAACTCACAATCAGTTCCATAAACTGTTTGGAACTAATCTATCTAGACTTAACTCAGTTAACTGAGCTAACTAATTGCAACTCAAATACAACTCATCCTTATCCCCTTAATTAGAGGATAACTTACTCAATCAAAGGGATTACTGTTGCACGAATTCATAAAGACTTCATGTTTTAATTTCTCCAACTAATTAACTCAAGATGAATTAATTAATTATTTTTCAAACAACTTGTGAAACTAAACTCAAATTTTAATTCTCAATTTTAATTCAAGGACAAATTAAAACTGGAATATCCTAAAATACATTCTTAAGCAATGTTATTTTTAGCATTTCTTATTGCTATTTTCAACACTCCCTCTCAACAAGAAAGGGATTATTCGCCATATCGATCTTGTCTCTATTGAAATTGAATTTACA
The DNA here is from genome assembly GCA_000404065.3 of Pinus taeda. NCBI lineage: Eukaryota > Viridiplantae > Streptophyta > Pinopsida > Pinales > Pinaceae > Pinus > Pinus taeda. The sequence continues at coordinate 81,499 of APFE031241099.1, read as the reverse complement.
CTTTGAAAATGCCTCATTCAAAATGTCAACATATTTCTCCTCAATCAAAATATGCTACAACAACATAATCCTCCTCGCCACACAGTCTCTCAGATGATGATACCGAGTGTCAATATGCTTGGACCTTTCATGAAATACTGGATTCTTAGAGAGTTTAATACAACTCTACTTATCACAATAGATCACAATTGGATCCATCCTCTGATCAAACAAACCAACTAGAATTTTCGACATCCAAATGACCTCACATGTTGCCTGACTTGTAGCCATGTATTCAGCCTCTGCTGAGCTGAGTGCAACTAACCTCTATTTCCTATTGTACCAAGGAACTGTAGCTGAACCAAGGTTGAAAATTCCTCTTGATGTGCTCTTCTGATCTGATGGACTCCCTACCCAATTTTCATCTGTGAAGCCCTATAGATTCACTCCCTCTATCCATATGTACTATAATCCATACTGAGATGTGCCTCTGAGGTATGTCAAAACAAGGTTAGCCACCTTCAAAAATAGCTTGGTAAGCTGAACCATAGCTTGACTTAGCTAGTTCATCGCATAACACAAATCCAGTTGTGTGTTCACTAAGTACATCAGTGAACCCACAAGTTGTCGATACATAGTAGATTCTACTAGTTATCCTGAAGTAGCATCCTGCTTCCTCTAGTTACCTGCTAGAGGATTCTGCATGGGCTTGAACTTCTTCATGTGGAATCTCTTGAGTATCTCATTGGCATACCTTCCTTGAGACACAAACACTTCCCCATCCTTATGCCACACTTCCATGCCTAGAAAGTAGTGAATGACACCCATGTCTTTCATTTCGAACTCTCTTGCAAGGTCCTCCTTGCAAGACATGATCAATGGATCATCACCTATCAATATCAGATAATCAACATAAACAACAATGATCAACTGCTTACCTTCCACCATGATGTGGTACAAGTTCACATTTGCTTCACTCTTTGTGAAGCCCAACCCAGTGAAGTAGTTGTCAATCCTGGTGTACCAAGCACGAGGTGCTTGCTTCAGCCAGTACAAATCTCTCTTGAGTCGGCACATATGGGACTCATGATTGAAGGTCTCAAAACCTTCTGGTTGCTCTATGTACACCTCTTCCTCAATCTTTCCATTGAGGAATGTAGTATTCACATCCACCTGATGGATCTTCCAACCCATTTGTGTTGATAATGACAACAACGATCTAATAGATGAGTACCTTGCTACAAGAGCAAAAGTTTCATTATAGTCGATCCCCTCAACCTATGAGAAACCACAGGAAACAAACCTTGCCTTATGTTTCTCCAAACTACCATCAGTAGCTTGCTTTACCTTTTAAAGCCAACGAGAACTCACAACTGACTTGTTCTTCGGTCTTGGAACCACATCCCAAACACTGTTCCTAACTGTGGAGTCATACTTCTTCACCATAGCATCAACCCAAATCGGCTATTGCATTGCTTCCTCAAAGGAAGATGGCTCGGTCTCAACACATTCCCCAATAAGGGCCATGTATGCAATGTACCTATTAGGTGACCTACTCTTTCTGCACTGAGAATATGGTTCTCCCACATTATCTCTCGCATCTGACAAGAATATGTCAGCTTCTCTCGTGCACTTCCGCCCATCTTTGGAAGACTCTGCTTAAGTGGATGTCTCCACTCTTGGAATCTATGCATGCGACTACTCTGCATTAATCTGAGGCTCCTCCTCCATAGGAACCAAAAGTTCCTCCAGAGCCTGTAGTTGGAGCTCCCTCTCAAGGGAAACTCGCATGACCTTCTGCTCGTGAAAATTAACATCTCTATGAACCATTATCTTTCGACTGGTAGGAAAATACACCTAATAGTTGTTGGGTGTATCAGTGTACCCCACAAGTATCCCCAACTCTGTTGTTAGCTCAAGTTTCTTCTAGGAATCCTTGGTCACATGGAAATATACCAATGAGCCAAAGATCTTGAAGTGACCCACATCTAGTCTCTTCCTGGAGAAAGATTCCTCTGGTGTCTTCATCCCAGGTATGTGATGCGGGCTTCTATTCTGCAAATAGACCACTGTGTTTCATGCCTCAGCCCACAAATGAAGTGGTAGGCCTTAGTCATGCAGCATTGCCTGAGCTACCCCCACAATCATTTTGTTGTTCCTATCAGCCACCCCATTCTACTCTGGGTTATGAGGCGTCGTCAACTCCCATTTAATTCCTTCCACTACATAGAAGTCCTTAAACTCCTGAGAGGCATACTCTCCACCATTTCTGCTTCTCAAGGCCTTGATATTCTTCCTTGATTCTTTCTCAACCAAAACTTTGAACTCACAAAACTTTGAGAATGTTTGATCCTTCTTCTACATGAAATAGATCCAGAATTTATTAGAAAAATCATCAATGAAAGTCACATAATACCTTTGTTTCATGGTGGAGGCTATCGAGAATGGTCCACACACATCTGTATGAACTCGCTCCAAGATTTCCTCAGCTCGACTATCTCGATCATGAAAGGAAGATTTGGCATACTTTCCCAAGGTACAACCTTTGCATGTGTCCACTTGCTCAAGTTTACCATTGGGAAGTCCGATAGAAATCTGTTGAATTATCTTCAAGGCCCCATGATGCAAGTGCCCCAACCACCTATGCCATAAGTCACCAATATCTTGGATTTGCACCAATTCTTCTTTGGAACTCAATGCAACACAATCATCTACCTCTAGCTTGTAGAGATTCTTCACTCGAATCCCAATCCTCTTGGTCTGACCCGTGGCTATGTGTCTCAGGAATGCCTTTCCTTTATGGAAGACTACATCATAGCCTTTGTCTTCCAACGTCGTGACCAATAAAAAGTTCTTCTTCAGCCCAAGCACATCCTTAACATTAGTCAGGGTGAGAGGAGCTCCATGCTCCCTCTAAAAAACAACCGTACCTTCAACTGAAACACGTACTTTCCATCATTTCCCATCTTGATGTGCATCTTGAAGTCTTTCTCCTCCAAGGTACTGAATAAACTCTTATCGTTTTTCATGTGGAATGAGGCTCCACTATCCAGGTACTAAACACAACCCACCATCGATGAAAACATGCATTTGATGCGGGTAAAATCCAATACGAACTGAGAGGCCAATGCATCACCTTTTGATTCTTTCGAGGATCCCATCTTGGATTTCTTCAATGGACATTAGTTGCATAATTTCCCACCTCATGACAATTAAAGCATCTCACTTTAGATTTTTCAATCTTCTTCCCACCATGGGAAGAACTCGATTTGGAATGGTAAGCCTTCCCTTTCCCTTTCCCTTTCCTTTCCTTACTTGCTAAGGCTAGATTTTCTTCATCACCATGCTTAGATGAAGAACCATCTCTGGTGCTTCTCCTGATCTCCTCCTGCATCAGATCCGACCACACTCATTCCTAATGTGATAGTTTCTCTCTTCCATTAAATGAGTCCTGGTAGCCATTCTAGCCCACTGAAAGATCAAGGAGAGCAACGCTCACCATATCAACATCAGCTATCATTATTCCTACACTACTAAGCTCATCTCTGTAGGTAGTAAGCTTGCTCAGATATGTAGAAATCATGTTGCCTTTTTCGTACTTGATTTTCCAAAGCTTGTCCTTGAGCACTAGCTTCCTCTAGTCACTATTGTTCTGATATAGGTCCTTCAATGTCTTCCAAATTGACAACGGCATATCCTTCCCATGGAGACTCGAAACAATATGGTCTCGAACTCCCTGTAGAAGAATCCTCCTCACCTTCACCACACACTTATTCCAGTCCGCCGATTATTGGGCATTAGCTGTTGCTTGCTTGGGGATTTCTTGGTCAATGAAATCCTTCAAACCATTGGCTTCTAATACTTCTTCTGTGTGATCCTTCCATGCTATGTAATTCAAGCTGCCATCAAGGGCATACTCATGTCTCAAGCCATCTAACACCATTGTTGAACTTTGAGGTGTGATACGAATTTGATTTTTTACTTGCAATCAATAACTTCGAACTTTTCCCTTCTCGCTATGATGTTCACAGCTTTGATCTCCTTTGATCTGATACTATATAGAAATTTTCACTGTAGATTAATCTGATTATGCAATGTACTAAAGAAAAATACTTAATCTACTTCTATAATCAAGCTTGTGGAAGCTTAATCAATTTCAGCAAGATCAAACAGAACACATATAACAGAGAAGAAGAATCAATACACATGAAACATAGAAGAATACTCTCAGGAAAGCCTTAGCTAAAAGCCCCACTATTTGTATTATCATACAAGTGGAAATATCTCAAGATTACACAAAGCTTTACTTCTCATAACTATTCAGCTCTCAATAAAATCCCTCACTGTTGCTCATAGATAGAATAGACAACACACATGCCCTCCACTTTGTCCTCCAAGCATCCTATTTCCTTGTGTTGTTCCTCTCGGATGTCTTAGGTTCCTATACCAATAGGTTTCATTTTTCATGATTGACAGCGGAAAGGCTAAATATGTTCATAATTGCATCTTGAAAAGGTTCCATATTTGGTATACAGACTAGGAAAATTAAAAGATGAAAAGAGGGTATGCCTTAAAAGAATAATCAAAACGCAAGAAAATCAATTGGTCAGAGACAATAGTGAAAATGAACCCCAAATCAATGACCAGGAAAGTGGCCAGTCAAAATGCCACTACTATCTTATTGGCATCATCACAATGTGAAAATACTGTTGCTAATCATACTTCATGGATGGCCCAATAGTTCAATCTGGACCATGCCATGTTTAAATTGTTTGTTGCAGAATAGAGAATGATTCCTATCCAAACAGCTTAAGCTTAGCAGATGACTAGCTAGGTAGAGAAATGAAGGAGCCCAACTGCTTAATCTGGGTCCTTGGAAGAGATAAGGGTAGATTTAGATAGGAGGGCAGTCAAAAGAAAAGAGGACAATCAGGGTTTGCTAATCTAAGTGCACCCAGTTAAAATGAAGAAAAATTGTTAGGATTATCAAGCTAGGTAGGTAGTGTGAGGTTGCAGAAGTAAAAGTGCCATCACCATTTGGCTTATCAAAGAAGAATTCATCCCATTCAGGGTATTGGCACCATGGCAGAAGTCTAATGACATAACAATGGAAGCATGACTAATTTCCCTTTTCCCCCAAAGATCATTTACTAACACTCCCAAAAAACCTTGGGATCTGCCCAACAGTCTTATTTCACTTCACTCTGTACCATCTCCAAGTCAAATTCTCAATTGACTAAAGGAAAAGAAGCCACATTTCTTGTGTAAAAATCACTCTTCTGAATTCCATTTCTCTAATGTAACTAAGTTTCATTTCATGGGCTTAGCATTTTCCCCTGCATTTTCACCTCACAAAGTCATATTAACAGTTAACTTTATTATTTAGCTCCTTAGCATTCCTCCCCTTCCCTAGTTCTACAAAGAACTATATTAAATCCCAAAAATCTATTTAATACCCCACCCCTAGCAATATAGCTATTAAATTCATATCATGGGGAATACTTAGTCCATCTGGGACTAGTATTAACCCTCCACCGCCCTAAAACTATGGGATTTGATTAAAACACTTCATTGAAATCAAGTAACCATATTTCCCCCCGCACTAATGTTCCAAGGTTATATTTATATGTTGAATTAAACATAAGCGGGCACGTTCATAAGAAATCCTCACTAAACCTAAGTCTAAACACCCCCCGCTCACATTTTTTATTACACAACTGGCGGATCTCGTGCCTTAACCTGCTGCCACCACGTACCCCCCGCTAACCGTCTGATGATTAGCCCTCTAAATCCAAGGGTGGGCAGTCCTTTTCACCAGCAAATAGGTGGATGTTTAGCGTCCGGGGGATTGGTGGTTTCCTTGTCGTACCCCCGCCACGTGTCGCCTTCCCGGGGTGTTCGAAGCCCCCTCCCCCGATACCATTTATGACCGAAGGGTGGTGCGAGGAATACTGGATACCACCCTCTGTCCATTGACGTCACACCCACGTCACCTATGACGTCACCGCCGCATCCTCGCTGCTACTCCACGTTGCTCCCACGTCCGCGCCCTGCCACCGTGTCACTGTCACGCCGCCATCCTCATCAGATGCCACGTCATCCTGCCGTACCTGAAACCCACTGATGATGTCATGTTGACGTCATCGCCGAAAAGCGCAAAGGTGCCAAAAAGTCCCAAATTTGCATAAAACGACGCGAAAGGACCGTTTTGTGTCATTTTCATTGGTCGTTTGGGAGCGTTGTACATGTGGACTACGTCGTTTTGTTGCCTAAACCTGGAATTTACTCACCCAATCTGTGTCCGCCCTCAAATTCGACTCAATTTCTCATCATTGTACCAGTTCAACACCCTCGGAGCTGTAAAAACCACGTATTTGCCCATAGTCAACTTATTTCACCCCTGTTTTCACCATTTTCTCCAATTTACCTGCATAAAATTCTGCAAGCCCCCACACTAAAGGCACTTATCCACCTAAATATTGCCTAAATTCCCTGGTAAAGCTCCTGCCCCAACAAACTCAGTAAACCTGCCTCCTTCGGCGAAATTCATCGTCAAAATTTGATTTTAAAATCCGAGCTACCAGCAGAATTCAATACAACTGTACATGGATCCCCCTCACTAGAATTTCTTCTGTAAAAGTCCAGCTACTTAGCTCAAAAGCAGTCTGTTTCTCCCTGCAGATTGCCCCACAGTCATCAACCCAGTAAAAGGTTTGTTGAAACTCTAAAAATTTGCCTCTATCATAAATACAGACAACTGAAGCCACTTCCAAATACAAATTCACTTTGCAGTCTGCAATAATTGTACTAAATATTAGTATCAAGTATTAGCACAGAAAAGATTTCAGTATGGCCGCTCCAGCTGCTCTAGATGTTGCTCCAATCAATGCACCTAACAAGGAGCTTGAAGCGCTGCCTTTAGTTGACAGTGATTACCTCATTCAGGATTTTGTTGGAGACAAAAACCACTTACAGACCTTCTGCTAGCTGAGAAATAGTTACTTGAACAACAGTGACATGTATGGCATTTGGGAATCAAATTTGCCCATCTATTTCTTGCCTTCTGTGAATATTTTCCCTGAAATAATTCACCTTTGTGCTGAAAATTATGACCAAAGCCTCAGAGCTATCAAGTCTCCATCTAGGAGCATAATTTTTCATATTACTCCTTATTCCATCAATCAGATGCTCAATTTCAAGCAGACCCAACTGATCTTCCCTTTTTCCATAAAATACCTGCTCGATGAAGGCCCCAAGCTCTCCAACACTGAGATTGCTACAATTGCCAAGACATTCATGAGAGCAGACCGCCAACCTATTGGGCCACCTCCTTTCCTGTATGTCAATTTCAATGAGGTAGGCAAGCTGCTTGTAGACATGATATCCTCTGTGTTGGGTTTCTCAACAAGTGAGCATATTGATGAAACTGTGTTGGTCCTCTTGTCTGCATATAGCCTTGGAAGGCCCCCTACTATGAAATACAACTATGCCAAGTTCATTGCCAATAAAATACATGACCAACTGCTAAAGTTGGACAGGGAGGCAATATTCAAATATTCATCATATATCTATCACCTGTTCATGTACTATCATACAAATAGCTTCCAATGCCCTATCAAAAAGCTAGATTCACAGGGTGAAAGGAGGTCTGTTATCTTTTGGTCTTTAGTTTTTCATCAAGTCCAGAACTCTCCATATTCTTACTGTGAGTTCATTGACCAATTTGTTTATCCAGTCTCATGTCTATTGAAAATAACTCCTCCTCCCAGGTTGTCATATGACATGCAAAAAATATTGCAGTTGTCCAAGAATTACAAAATAGGTGATTGGTATCTATACCAAAATCACACTGTCATTAGGATCTATGGTTGTGAGCTATGTCCCTACAGGCTCCCTAGATATGTACCCATGAGATTGTTTGCCTTGGAATACTATAGGTAACTCATTAATGCAGATCTTACTCATTTTCATAGTGCCAAGAAGAAAGCTAACCTGAAATTCAAAGACCATCTAGGCCCCATCATCATGAACAAGAAATATGGTTGGCAAGAGGCTGATCAAATACTGGGGCAACAACTTAGGCTAAAAAGGAGTTTCTGGTGGGTCCCTTATGACCCTAATGGCTTCATCAGTGCTAGAAGAGTCAAATATAGGCTGTTAGCCTATAAGCATTGTCCATATCCACAAATTGAGCAATATGCCAACAAAGATGAGTGGGTGCCAGGCACACTAATTGAAGAATTCACTCAAGAAGAGATAATGGAGAAAAATGTAAAAGATTTAGAAAAAACTCTTGACTTGGATTCTTTTCACCAGGTGACATTCAAGCTACCACTCCAAGTTGGGGAAGGCACCTCCACAGCCGCAGCTGCACAGACCGTCCAGCAAGTATCTACAACAACAACAGCCACAACAAAGGGAAAGGAAGTGATGGATGCACAGTAGGAGACAGAGACAGAACAACCCACCACTTCCAAAGATCAGAGTCAAGGGCAAGCCCCTCTACAGCAAACTGAAACATCACAGCTTCCAGTCTTGAAAACTCCTCTTAATGAGGAAAGAGGTAAGAAACGGGATAGAGAGGAGGCCACACCTCCAAGTGGGTCAACACAACAACCAGAAGCCAAGAGGCAAAGAATTGACCCTCAGGCTGAAGAAGAGATCAGTGAAGAAAGGGTACAGAGCCAGAACAGAGAAAGAGAGTCCAGCCAGTAGACTGCTACCATCTCATTCCAACAGGAACAAGGTATGCAACATAGTACAGAGGTGTCATCTTCCAGGTAGTAGGGCAAGCAACCAGCTGGGGTCAAAGGAACTTTTATGGAAATTAAGGCACAAAATGAACTGTTAAGAGTACAAATTTATGATCAATTCTTAAAAACAACACCCTCCAAGCAACAAAGATTAATGGAAGCTTATGATATCAAGGAGGACAAGATGATTTTTACTCATTTCAAGCCTAAAGTTCCAAAACCCAAATCATCTGCAGACTACACAGACAAATCTAGAGGTCCTCTCCAAGGACATACATCCCATGGATCAAATTGAACTGCATAAACAGACAGGGGAAATGGTTTATTCTACACTTGTAGACAGGACCATGCTGGCCCATCAGTTAAAAGAATCACTGGAAAATACAAATACACAATTGGATTTGGAAAGGATGTCTTCCACTGCTAAGGACAACCGAATAAAAACTTTGGAGGATATAATTATTGATTTAGGACATGATCCTAAGGATCTAAAGGGTATCAAGGCCCTTATGAAGAAAAAGGAGGATGACATTGCTGCACTCAGAAAGCAGGCAAAGCTGCCTGCAACCATTCACCCTCAAACAACAGAACTTGCACAAGAAAAACAGGTTGATGAGACCATGGATCTGCTTCTAAAGATGAATCAGAGAATACTACAGATGGAGGCAGAATTGGAAAAGGCCTTGCAAGACAAGCAAGGGGAGTCAACCTCCCAACCCCCTCAAGCACCCACAACTCTTGACCCTGCTCCTCATACACAAACAGCAGTAGCCCCTCCTGTTATTCTAGCACCTACAACAGCTACATCAACTACGGATGCAACAACAGCAACAACAACAGCGCCAGAATCTAACATGAGTATGGATGACCTAATGAAGGCTGTCAAGGAGCTTGAGATTCAATTGACAGAAGTAAAAGAGGCCAAAGATAGGCTGGCCAAGCTAGAAGCCAATTATGACAAGTCCAAAATGATAGTGGCCGAGAAGCAAAGGGAAATAAAAACCCAATAGACCAGAGTGAAAACCTTGGAAAAGGAGCTATCTCTAGACAAGACTCTGGCTAAGATCAAAAAGATTTTGTGGGCCAAAATTGGCCAATCAATCAATGACCAATGGCGATCAATACAGGCCATACATGAGCAGATTGAGTTAATAGGCATGGCTCAGTTCGAAATTCAAAAGGCCAGGACAACGTTGGGGATTATGCCGGAACAAGCTAACAAGATGATTCATTTCCTTAACACTCACACCAAAGAAGAATTGGCAGCACTAGACATACACAGTCGAATTGACACTATTCTGACAGCAAAGAAAGTGCTGACCTTGAGAAATTTCACACAGACTCTGGAAAGGAAATGTCAGGAGATGCAGACAGAAATAAATGATTTCAGGACAAAAATAACAGCATTGCAAAGCAGAGGATTACCCAGCCTAGTGACTGGTACTGGAAAACTGTTGTCCTGTGAACAATACACCACCAGGATCAGCAATTATGTTGAAAATCAGATTACAACATCTACCAGCTCTACAGAAGAAGCAGGACTTCCCTCTAGGCAATCTCTGTATGATAAATTGGAGAATTTGTTTTTTATTGAGCATGAGATTAATCATCTATTCGAAGTGCCTCCAAATTTCTATAGATATACTGAAGCAGATGAAACACTCATAAAGATAAGGAGACATCAGCTACCTCCAGCTGATTGGTGGCAAGCAATGCTAGAGGTATTGCCCAGATAATTTTGGTCTACTCTTCCTTTTGTCACCTTCATGGTCCCAGTCACAGTACATGTCAGCAAAGAATCAAACACACAGGTACTGCAGAAAGAATCAAGGCAATGACTCAGCAAAGCATTAAGACATCACACTCAACAAACACAGATTAAAGATGCAGCTACAACCAACTTTGTTAAATCCAAAAAGTCAAAGCTCGTCTGACAAAAGACAGCTGCCACACCAATATTAACTGCTGCAGTTATTTCTTTCATTTATTTTCTGTAAGAGAGTTGGTGATGTAATTTATTACACAATGACTCATCATCTAGATATTTTATCTCCCATTTTTGTATATATATCCCCTCATAGAACGAATTGGGGGTCGGTTTTTGTGAATCTCTCTCTGCAGAACTGCATTGTATATCACAGACTTTCGATAATATAATTTGCTGGTGAAGTTCCTGGTCTCTGTACTGTCTGAAGGTGAAAATGGAGGATTGTGTTATGCTGCAGAATTCCTGTGTCGTTTAATGAAACAATAAGTTACTCTGAACCATGTTTTGTCTTTCTGTGTATGCATAAATTTCACATATGTTTCATCATCATAGCAACAGGGAAAAAGAATAGCTTAGGACTTGTTTAAATACACCCTATGCTCAATCTCTGTTTCTAAATATGTTTTCTTCAGAATTAGCCATGGATATGAATTCTTAATTGCTCATATTTAAACTAATTCTCTCACTATGAATACTGTTTAGGAATTCTTAATTGCTCTTAAACAACATTCTCGCTTTCTACCTCAATCAGCATAGTGGAAGATTCTTGACTGCCTTTCACTCACTGATTTCATGCTTTCATCTCCCAAATTTGAAGAATTGTTTCATAAATGCCTATCTGGCTTTGCAGCAATACCATTCCCTCAAAAACATACTTCAGCAGTACACAGTCACGAACTCCATTGCCCAATGGTTAAGACTGCTCTGTAATCTATACATCAGCTCTGTTTGAATTCACCAACCAACCAAATTTAAAACAAAATCAGTGCCCCATAACTAGCCTAAAATCACCCCAAAACAATGCTAAATTATAAAGAGAGAGCCCTCTCTGGTTGCAGGTAGGCTAGGACCTGTAACTACAAGACTGGTTAGTGGTTACCTCAGCCGTATTCCCTATAGGAAGCAGGGAACAACCTGAGTGATAACACTATGGAGCTCATGAGAGTTCGTTCTAATCTTGGCTATGTTAATTTTCTTCTTTGAGCTAGATAAAACAAAGAGATACTTTTGATCTTCTAGGGTAGGGTTGATGACCTCCTTATAATTTCTTAATTTTCTTTTAGCTGCTAAATCTTTCTCGCGCCACATTTTTTCTTTGAACTTAGAAGTAATAATATTTTTAATGTTATTAATGTTTTGCAATGCAACATTCTCGTCGATCTTCCAATGGTTTAACCAGGCCCTGGTGTCTTTA
>APFE031241099.1:0-36811 GCA_000404065.3 Pinus taeda | reverse complement strand
ATTACGGAGCAATGGAACACATAAAATAATGCAGAAATATAAACACAGAAAACGCACAAAACAAGAGAGACACAGATAACGTGGTTCACCCAGTTTGGGCTACGTCCACCTCGAACAGCCAGTCCTTCCTTTCTATTATCCAGCAAAATGAAGAGACACAACCTACAGCAAAGCCGCTGTAATATCCTCTGTTTTCTCTCACAGTCTCACCTCTCTGTTTCTCACTCACACACACACAGAATACACATCTATATCACCGCCTCAAATACAATACCCTCATACAAAGAGAGGGGGTGCCTTCTAGGGCAAAAAACCCTAAACTAAACATAAGTTCTACCGTCAGATCATCCGCCTAATGAACGGCTCAGATTGACTAGAAATTACTATACTTTTACAAGGCAAATTTACATATGTTTTTAGCTTCGGGGGCGCTGCCCCCCAGCCCCCGCCGGGGGACCGCTAGCCCCCGAACCCCCCAGCCGGGGGGGATCAGCCCCCTCGGACCCCCGTGGGGGGGACAATTTCCCCCCGCGCCCCCCTGCGTGGAGGGGTGTACAAAATTTCCTGGGGTATACATCCGGCTGAAACAAAGACCTCTGAACAATCATGCTCCACACACAACAAGAGACACAATGTCTAAGCAATGAAGATGTATGTGGGATAGCTCTGAAGTGTAAGTCTAAGTTTTGGGTCGTAGCATAGGTAGAGGCTCTGCAGCTGAGTGCACAGAGGCATAATAGTTCGAAACTGAGTGCGCGGACCCTTGCAACTGAGTGTGCAGGGCGAGTCGAGTCTGTAACCCTCGGGAATCATTAATAAAGAGAAGTTTTCTATCATTCTGCGTATTTATTTCTTGTTTATGCATCTATTATATTGGGTATGAATTTCACTTCTAATGCTTATATGATGCATTAATGTGTATAAATATATTGGTTAAGTGAACGCAAGTAAGAAAATCTATTTACGCAAAGCTAACTAAGATTTGTTAATAAGATAAGTAAGATACTTAGCCTAGTTTGGTAGATATCATAGTTCGCTGCCTTAGTAGCGCACAAGGACTTCAACCCATGGTTAGGGTTGCGCGGAAGCCAATTGTAAGATTTCGTGAAGGCACTGGTAGAGCATAGAGCGAAGTAACCTATGCGAGGGTAGGTATAGTTGGAATAAACCACATCACAACCATCTCAAGTGTGTGGAAACTTGGTTCCAGCATCCCCCCATACTGCTTCGAGTGATATTTCAGTACACGCTCCACGGGCTGATGCCGAAAGTGCCAATAGTGTAGGGATTTGTTTGGATAACTAACGCTGAAACTGGGTCAGGCCCCCTCAAGCCAATAAATGGTTCCGTTGCTGGGACCGGAATCTGCGTAAGATATGTGTGATGTCGTATCATTGGAATCCAACTAAGAAAGAAATCGAAGGTTGGTTGGACAGAAGGATTCACGAGTTCGCGGCACAGGAAAACAGAAACCCGTGATTGTTAAAAGAACAATGGTTAGACAGCTACTTGTATACAGAGATACATGAAATCTTCTTCACCTCCTTTCCTATTGAGCTATACGAGTGGATCACGAAGCTAGCAGATAGCCAAGGAACGTGGAAAATTGATGGTCCTATTGTGTGGACCCCAGAGGTAGTGTGAAAGTTGGAAGCATCGGAGGATAAGATCACACGTGCCGTTCATCACTGGCTCGATTGCATTATCGAAGTATTTGTTATTGAGTTTGCAGTTGACACCTCAGTTAACTATCGTGAGGTAAGTATGTAAAATCTTGGAATACTTGGATTAAAATGTTGTTGTGCGAAAAGCGGGTTATGCAGTTACCTTGATGTTCAGGTCTATGCAAAGCGAAATAATTTACAGAAATGAAGGAAATAAGGGTCTAGAGCATAGCCCCTTGATTTCACCTTTGCGAGTGGACGAGGAAGGGATCACAAATGTCTCTCCGTGAAGTGTTATTCATCTGATAAGACAAGGATTTCTGCGAATACCACCTCTACCCACACCACCATTGGCTTCACCTCCATCACCTCCAACTTCACTCGTACCACCTCCACCACCACCACGATTTAGTATGGTGAACTCAGTGAAGTTGCCTTTGTTCAAAGGCTTGGGAAATGAGGACCCAAACCAATTATGATTCATAGTGAAGGTTTTATGGGAAGCTCAAGGTTTTATAGATGACCATATAGAGAAAGCAACACTAGTTAGCGCCCTATAGGATTACGCAGTTACATGGTATATTAAGTACTCCAATGATAACTCGAATGCGAGAGTAGTGAACATTGAAGAAGCATTGAATAGGAAATTTAGAAGGCCTAAATCTGAAGCGCAATTGATTGTTGGATTCAAATAAATGATGATGCTACTAGGCGAGACACCTTGGGAACTATATTAGAGGCTAAAACGTACGATTCATGAAGCCAATATGAATCTAACAAATGGACAACATCGCGAGTGGTTTATAGGTTCGCTACTACCACACCTAAGGAGTGCATTGTCGTAGCAGAAGATAACAACTCAGGCAGAGTCCTTGGAGATTGCCATGAGACGACATGAGACCCTAATGCAAGATCCTAATCTAGGAGTTCAACATATCCACGCACAGCTGAAGAATCTTTGCCTTGAGATGTAAAGCTTGAAGCAAGATAGGATGGTTAGGCCAAAAGTGCGAGAGGAAATATGGTGCTTGAAATGCAAGAGGCGGGGTCATGACAAAGACCACTGCCCGGTCTTTAAAAATTACCTTGCAGGAGGAGGACTGATGCCTTTAAGGCCGAAAGCTCTTGCAGGACCTAGTGAAGCACCTGCTTTGTGGTGCGCTATCTGTTAAGTAGCCAGAAATCATGCCACAGATAACTACCACTTGTTATAGAAGTATACACAAGCTCTGCAATAGTTGTTTTGCAACTTTTGTAGGTCAATGGGACATGACAAGCGTACTTATAGGAGTTATGAATTTATGATGGATAGAACTCCCACCTACAGGGTTCAAGCCGAAATGTGGCCCCTTGACCAGAATGTAGGGCTGGCGTGAATAGGATTTCAGGGGCACAGATGAGGCTGAGGCAGAGGAGGACCTGGTAGAGGTCGAGGAGAGTTGATTTTCTACAATTGTGGAGGGCCAGGACACTATGCCCACGATTTCACTATTCCAACGCATCCGTCATGCAAGTATTGCACACTGTTTGATCATGAGATAGAAGATTGTCCTATGATAGCTAGGATACGTGACAAAGGAGCACTACCACCTCCCCCGACTCAGAACCTACAGATGATGAGGCTTGAGCTGCAGGAGGAAGATCCGAATGTAAATATAGTGCTTCGAAGTGGAATCGCGACAGGAGATGACAAGGGGAAACAGCTGGAAGATAGTACCTAGGTTCGCAAAGCCCCATTGAAAGAAGATGAGTTTGATTTGGAGTGCACTTGGGAAACCTTCATGAAAGCTAAGAAGAGCTTCGCTGAGGCCTCCACTTTAGGAAGCAAAGATAAGCTTGAACCGGAGATGGACTCCTCTATGCTCACAACTTTCTTGGAAACCTATATGAAGTTACTACTTGATAGTAAGGCTATGAAAGGGTTATAGGAACTCATCAATAGATGCGTTGGGACCGCACGAGGAGAACCACGCGTAGTCCAGAAGATTTGAAAACATAAAACAAGGACGGGGAATGAAATGAGACTCACCACGCAGATCAGAGAATACGAGATGGATCAAGTCATTCTGGATTTTGGATCAGATGAAAATGTGTTACCAAAATAAACATGGCAGTGAATGGGAAGACCTGCACTGCAATGGTCTTCGATTCAACTGAGAATGGTGAATCAACATAAAATCATACCCATGGGGCGATTGCAGGCAGTAACAGTGGATATTGAGGGAGCGAGTGTGCTGGTAAATTTTTAAGTAATAGAGATTGTTGATGACATCAATCCCTACCCCGCGCTTCTGGGAATTGACTAGGCCACTGATATGAATGGGGTAATCAATCTGAGGAAGCGTAAGATGATCTTTGAGAAGAAATCACTACGCGTAATAATACCCCTGGATCTTGCTGAGGGATTGCGATATACGAAACCGATCTGTGACTATCAAAGTGATGATGAGATGGACTGCATCTACAAGATAGCAGTGCAAGACCAAGACTGGGTGAATCCCACAATGGATGGGTGGATTACATGGGAGCATGAGAGTTCCTACACTTTGGATTCCGACGAAGAAGTATAATGATGGCAGAATCGGTTACATGAGGTAACTACGCTGAATTGCAATATGATCACCCGGTCACTGCGCTGTGTGTCATTAGAAGAAAGAAATTTTCCTACTTATGTAGAAATTCCTACTATAGATCACATGATACTGCAATATAGTAAAGCAAAATACTTGATCTACTTCTATAAACAAACTTGCGGAAGCTTAATCGATTTTGAGCAAGATCAAATAGAACACATATAACAAAGAATAAGAAATCAATCACACATGAACACAGAAGAATACTTTGGGGAAATCCTTAGCTAAAAACCGTCGAAATCTGTATTATCATACAAGTGGAAATATCTCTGGATTACACAAAGCTTTAGCTCACAAGCTATCTAGCCTTCAGTACAATCCCTCAATGTTGCTCATAGACTGAATAGACACAACATATGCCTTCCTTCAATCCTCCAAGCCTCCTATTTCCTTGCACAATTTCTCCTGGGTCCTCTGGCTGCCACCTGTGTGAATTCACCTGTCACACAACTCACCAAACTCAGAAATAACTACACAATCCTCAAGGAATGAATTCCTTCTACGTGCAAGAGATATTGTCAATGGAATATTCCTGCAACTAATAGTACACTGTCTCATCCTCTGATCTCAGCTAGGTCTCTGACTCAACTGACATGCATGAGTTATTTATGAGAGAATATTCAATTATCTGAAGTACACTAGTTACATGCATGCATGCATTAACTAAATGAACTGACAATTAGTTCCACAAACTGTTGGAACTAATCTAACTAGACTTAACTTAGTTAACTGAGCTAACTAATTACAACTCAAAGTACATCTCATCCTGATCTCGTTAATTAAGGGATAACTTCCTCAATCAAAGGGAAAATTGTTGCATGTCTTCACATAGACTTCATTTTTTATTTTCTCCAACTAATTAACTCAATATGAATTAATTAATTATTTTTTAAACAATTGCTAAGATCAAATTCGAATTTTAATTCTTAATTTTAGTTCAGGGACTAACTAAAATTGGAATGTATCTTGAAATGCTATTTATAGCAATGCTATTTTTAGCACTTCTATATTTAGCATTTCTTGTTGCTATTTTCAACAACTTATGGTGGCCTAAATGAGGTAGATACCTTCTTGGATGCATTTGAAAGGGAGGTGCCAGAAAAGCAACGCTTCTAGGCCTTGGACTGGGTACTACGTGCTACACCCGCAAGATGGTGGGGTATGCACAAAGGAAGCTTTGATGATTGGTGCAAATGTAGGAGAATGATGCAAGTACAATTTGGGAAGCCTAAGATGCAACTGATAGACATGTATGATGGGCATGATGATCCATGCATGCATTTGACCAAGTGGACACAGGCATATGGAGAAGAGTCCCTACCGAAGTAAATGCATGTGTACTCTGCACTAAATTACCTAGTCAATAAGCCTGTGTTGGTGGGGGGGGGGGGATTTGCAGATGGCTTCTATTGTTCCAAGAATACAATTTTGAAGTTGTTGTGAAGTCTGGACAATTGAAAGTGGGACCAGACCACCTGTCACGCATCGAGATAGGGGAGGAACCTACTAGTTTGGAGGACGAATTACCTAATGCACATCTCTTTGCTGTGCATGTTGTGGATGGACATTTTGAAGATATAATACACTTTCTAACAACTGGAACTGTGTTGGAGGGATACTTTGTCCAACAAAAGAAGGAATTAGTGGTGAATGCGACAGAGTTCTCTGTCATTGTTGGGCATCTATACAATATGGGGAATGATGAAATACTGTGAAGGTATGTACTCGAGTTTGAACGAAGCAGCATCCCCACGGATTCTCATGGGGACGATGCAGGAGAACATTATGCAGGGAGAGAAACCATGCAAAAGATTCTATGTGCAGGGTTGTGGTGGCCAACCCTTCATCAAGATTCAAAAGCATACTGTAAGGCGTGCGACGTATGTCAAAGAATAGGAAGGCCATCACGGAGGGATTAAATGCCTTTGAATCGACAAATGACGTTGCAACCTTTCGAAAAATGGGAAATAGATTTTGTAGAACCCATTAAACCTCGAGGAAAGACAGGCGCGAGCTATATTATCACTGTGACAGAGTACTTGACTCGTTGGGCAGAAGTGCAGTTGGTGAAGGATTGCACGGGCGTGACTGCCACGAAGTTTCTATTTGAACATGTACTGACGTGATTTGGATGCTCGAAGATCTTGATGAGTGATCATGGTACACACTCCCTGAACGAGACGATCAGTGCACTAATGGAAGAATTTTAGGTGTATCATCAAAAGAGCACACCTTATCACCCACAGGCTAACGAGACAGTGGAAGCGTTCAACAAATTACTTGAAAACACGCTGACCAAGGTATGCAATGCTTAGCAAAGTGATTGGGACCTACACATACCTTTAGTGTTATGGGCTTATCGGATGACATGCAAGAAGCTGACGGGACAAACACCTTTTAGGCTTGTCTATGGAGTGGAATCCATAATGCCTATGGAATACATCGTGCCTAGTCTGCACATATCAGTACTCATAGGTATGATGGATCATGGAGCCCTGGAGGAGAGGCTCATGCAGTTGGATGAGCTTGAAGAAGAACGATTTTTGGCTGGATTTCACCAGCAGGTCCAAAATCAGCGTGAAAATGCATGGCACGACCGACACATCAAGTTGCGCACATTCAAGGTAAATGATATGGTGTTGGTGTATGATAGTAAGTTTGATAAATTCCCATGGAAGTTTCGGATGCATTGGTTAGGGTCATATATTATTAAGGATATTACCGATGGAAGTGTGGTACAGTTGGTCAAGTTAAATGGAGAACCATTCCCAGGAAAGGTGAATGGAAGTCGCTTGAAGCCATATACCGGCGATCCAGTGATGTGACTATATGAAAGTGGTACATTCTTAGCACTCCAGAAAGCTGAAAGGAGGCACGAGACTATAAACTACTCTGCCCAAGAATTGCGTAATGTCAGGACTGCGCGCAGTAGCAAAGTGTCACAAGGTCCGCGAAAGCGTGAAGACTGTTGTGCTGGTGTGTAGGTCTGCCGGAAAGTGACCGTTAAAGTCACTATTCATGATTTGATGGTTGGTTTGAGGCCAAATGGAACGAGCAGTAGGCATTTAAGGCAAACTTTATGGGTTAGATTCTTGCAAATCTGCCGCTAATCTAGCATTAATGGGCCAGAATGTGGGGGGAACAGTCAAATTCAAATTCAAAAGGCCCTATAAATTAGAAGTGGTTGTCCAACGAAAAAGACTTGGCATTTTGAGAACTGAGTTGTTGCATTATCAAGTGTTTATGGACCTGTCGATCTTTGAGGCTTTGAGAGCAAGTTCAATGTTTGAAACCTTTCCAAAGGAGACGTAGGACCTTCTAATTAGATTGATGTCGACACCATGGAAGCCGCGCAGGATATTTCAGAAGTGGAAGCCCCAGAGAGCACTAGAGCGATAGTTGAGGTCCCTAAATCACCATGAACACCGAGACCTATGAAGGATAAGCATGTTATGATCCCGGTGCATGTCTCGCCCAAAAACCCACAGAGGACTAAACTCACCTTGTAGGAAAAGGGGAAGGCCATTAACCTGGAGGCTGAAGAAGAGGAGGAATTTGAAGAAATCTTGGTCAAAGAGGAGGATGTAGAGATGGAAGTTGAAACTTAGGGTGCAGACCCTATTACCCGATTACCTGAATATGTTCTATTGCGCAAGGGTAAAGCTAAGGTGTTGAAGGATATAGATCAGAGCAAGATCTCTCTGCAAACTCTGCTACTCCTAAACGATTTTATTTTTAAGGGGTCGCACTTGGGGCGGGTTCCTACATTGAAATTTGAAGATTGGGACCTCGTAGACCACGAGAAGTTCGCACATTTAGCGAATAAGAAGCTAATGCACCAGAAGATTGATGTGGCAGCTAGAATGATTGAATTGGAGCCGTGCAAATGGCTCAGAGGTGTTGAGAAGGCTGGGTTGCTAAACCTACTTTGGGTACCGCATCAACACTGTGCCCTAGTGACCGTTTTCATCATCAGGCAGCTTCTCTGCTTGGTGCATGATGGGTTCTTGTGGTTGGAGGAGCCCATCCCCATCACTTACCATCTAATTTACTGAATTACATGAATACCTTACTCAGGAGAGGACCCAACAAACATTTCAGAGGGAAAAGGCAGCGAGTTAGCCCTCGTGGAGGCAATGAAAAAGAATTTTAAGTTGGAGAAGAAGAAGCGAGGGTATGCCATCTCCAGCATTAACAACCTTATAATTAAGGTTGCGACACAAATATTGGAAGGGAAGGTGATGCGAAAGTGTTGCGTGGATGAGGTGTCCCCACCAGTGGTTGCACTAGTAGCTCAATGTGCAAAAGGAGTCTAATTCAATTGGGAAAACTACCTATGCGGTGAGTTCCTTGTGAACTGTCACGAGGTACAAGAGCAGGGCAAAACATTTCATGATGTGTGGCTCCTGTTGTCGATTGTACTGGTGGCATGGGAGCTGCCCGAAGATAGCCAGATCCATTTGGTTGCACTGGACCTTCCAGAGGAAGCGAAGTATGCTTCGTTGTGTGTGACCAAGGATGCACAACAGATCAGAGAAAGCAAGATATTTTGGGTGCTAATGGAGATGCATATCTGGATGGGGATCAATTGCAAGCCGTGGTTATCGCCCACGGTCCACAATAGTTTGCAAAGCTTTATAGAGTTCAAATAAAATTTCCACCATGTCTTCATCAGGGCGCGGAAGGACCCTACGAAGATGTGGCATGATTTACCCTACCTAGCGACCGACGATGTGATATTTGCAATCCTTGATTCTTAGCCACCGGAGTGGTGCACTCCAGCTGGCTCCGTAGTGGACACAGACAAGTCCGCCATGCAACGCAAGAAGGAAGAGACAAACATTTAGATGGCACAACTGGTGGAGACACGTAGAAAGGAAGAAGCAATGGCTAGGGCCCAGGCAGCACACGATGCTACGAATTTGCGGAGCAGCAGAAAATAGTAGAAGAAGAGCGTGAAGGACAAAAGTCACCTTTGCTTGATCCAAAGACAGACATAGAACAAGGTGGTGCGGACCTGCAGACGAAGTCTACCCATCTCAAGCATCCATGACCAAGAGAGTAGATAGTGCCTCTAAAGAAGATAAAGGAATCAAAGACTTATTTCGACCCAATCACCCTCACTAAGGGGGTTTTGCATGATATCGACGAAACAGTGAGGGATGTCACCACGGAGGCCCTCAAGCAGTTTGAGGAACAATAACAGTTTGTGTTGGGGGCTCTTCAGATAGAGTTGCAGGAGTTGCAGGTTCACACTCCACAGGCTGGTACAGTGTCCACCAACCTCGTAGTCAGCACTTTAGCTGTCGAGGAAATGCTGCGCACAAGGGTGACCAACATGATAGTTCTACCTGATGGGGAACTTGCTATAGAGAAGGAGGTTGACAGGGCCACAGTCAGTATTTTGAAAGGGGTTAGATTAATTATGGTCATTCTCCCTCGGGAAACGCTCTATCTCTTGTAGGATGGAGTCACCAGGAAACTTCGAGCCAGGGAAAGTCGTGCACTGCAGGTGATGAGCGAGCAACGCATCATTATTGAGAAGTTGGGCCTACAGCGCAATAAGGTAGTGGAGCATAACAAACAAATAATGTAGGTATTAGAGGAAGCCTTCTAGATGGTCCCAGAGTTGGACATTCAGGCAGAGGAACCAGTGGAGGTGCACGTCCATAAGTTAGCCACAGGGGTGCGCGACGTAAGAGCATAGATGGAAGGGTTCAGCTGGAGTTGAACCTGGAGATTGTAGAACTGCAGCTGAGGGCTCAGCCTTCAACTCCACTGGAGGTCAAAGAGTAACACACCACCACGGTTATGACATTGATTGCGGCAATTGATAGTGCAGTGGCAAACTGCATGCAGCTCTTTGAACAGTCATTCAAGGTCCTAACCACTCTACAAGAGGACCCGAATGTAGAGCACTTAGAGATAGAGGCACGCAAGCTATAGCAAATGTATGACGAGGTAAAAGGGACCGTGCAGATGGTTGCCCTTACACAAAGGCTTGCATGGATGCAGTAGGCAAATGAGCTCAAGGAACAGGTGGAGGCCGCTCAGCACAAAGAAGCGGTCTTAAAAGCATGCCTACAGCCAAGGATCGATGAGGCTTATACCATTACAGCCTTCATTGAAGCAAAGCCCACGTAACTGCAAGCAACTCAGCAGAGGATTCACGGTAGCATTTCAGTAGCAACAACCACTGACCAACACATGGAAGAAATCCAACAGGCGGTCGGTCAATGCGTTGCTGAAGTTACAGGGATTCAAACAGAGCTGGGAGGCCTTCACGCTAAGATATCCACACCTGTAGAGTGACTCGAGGGTGAGTCATGATGTTTGTGTTGGGGGCCTGTTGGGCGCGAGATCCCCTAAGGGTAGTTTTGGTGCTTAGAGCCTAGATTTTGGTCTAATTTTGTAATTCCAATGTAAATACTCTACATTTTGTGGGTGTGGAGCGCTTAGTTGTTAAAGAGTCATAGGGTTGTCTGCCCTTATTTTGATAATGTAATGTTGACTATAGAATATCTACCCATGGTCCGCGGACCATGGAATTGTATAAATAGAGCTAAGCTCTAAGTAGTTAGAGACACAATGTCTAAGCAATGAAGATGTATGTGAGATAGCTCTGAAGTGTAAGTCTAAGTTTTGGGTCATAGCATAGGCAGAGGCTCTGCAGCTGAGTGCGCAGAGGCCTAGTAGTCTGCAGTTGAGTGCGCAGACCCATGCAACTAAGTGTGCAAGGTGAGTCGAGTCTGTAACCGTCAAGAATCATTAATAAAGAGAAGTTTTCTATCATTCTATGTATTTATTTCCTGTTTATGCCTCTGCTATATTGGGTATGAATTTCACTTCTAATGCTTATATGATGCGCAAATGTGTATAAATATATTGGTTAAGTGAATGCAAGTAAGAACATCTGTTTATGTGAAGCCAACTAAGATCTGTTAATAAGATAAGTAAGATACTTAAGCCGTCAGGAATCATTAATAAAGAGAAGTTTTCTATCATTTTGTGTATTTATTTCCTGTTTATGCCTCTATTATATTGGGTATGAATTTCACTTCTAATGCTTATATGATGCGCGAATGTGTATAAATAGTGAACGCAAGTAAGAACATCTGTTTACGTGAATCCAACTAAGATCTGTTAATAAGATAAGTAAGATACTTAGCCTAGTTTGGGAGGTATCACAGTTCGCTGCCCTAATAGCACGAAAGGACTTCAGCCCCTGGTTAGGGCTGCACAGAAGCGGATTATAACATTTCGTGAAGGTACTGAAGGGTAGAGAAGAGAGAAAAGAAACTTTTGCGAAGTCAGGTATAGTTAGAATAAACCGACATCACAACCATCTCAAGGGTGCGGAAACTTGGTTCTAGCATACCCCCATACTGCTTCGGTTGAGACTTCTGTCCGCACTCCGCGGGATGATGTCGAAAGGGCTAGTAGTGTAGGGATTTGTTTGCCTAACTAATGTTGAACCTTGGTCAGGCCCCTTCAAGCCAACATCTCCTATATCTCCTACTAACTCATCATCATATTCATCTTTAGATATGGCCTTTCAACCTATAATTCAGGCTATATATGCTACCCTGAATCTTCCCAACCAGCTCAACAATTTTCCTGATGGATATTTGAAACATATGCCCAGGTTTATGGGAAAAATAGTTTGTCTACAGAAGATCATCTAGCTCCCTTTTTAGATTTTGTAGATAATATGAATATAGAGCATGAGGATGTATATATGTGATTTTTTGTACAATCATTAGAAGGTAATCTTAGAATTTGGTTTAGGCAATTAGCAGCTGATTCAATTCATTCTTGGAATGAATTAATCACCATTTTCAAAAACCAATGGGGTGTCAAGAAATATCCAGTCTATTATCTAACTAAGTTTGAAGAATTAAAAATAAACCCCAGTGAACCAGTTGCAGACTTTATAAAAGATTCAATAAGCTTTACCATAATATGCCTCCTGACTGCAAACGTCTAGTCACAACAGCTAAAGTTAGATTTTCCAATGCCTTTGATGATGAATTTGCAGTCATGCTTAGAGAAAGAACATCCTGTACTTTGCAAGATATACAAAATAATGCTATAGAGGTTGAAGCCAATAGATCAACATCTTCTAAACTAAAGGCTAAAGCTAAAAAGGGTGAAAGAAAGATAAATATTAAGGAGGAAGGTTCTTCCTCCAAAACAAAAAATGATGATAAACAAATTGATGAAATCATATATCTACTTAGGAATCTTTCTAATAGGATTTCTAATATAGAAACCCAACCAAGAACTGTACAACAAACTGCTACTAGACCACAAGGTCAGTTTAGAAGAGCTCCTCAAACTCAGATTTTGCAGAGACATAATTTTGATCAACAAATTCAGCCCCCTTTGTTAATTGTTGATAAACCACCAGATGATAATGAACCTTTCATTTATGAATAAATTAATCATGTAGATCATTTGTCTTCACCAAATGCTATTATTTCTCTCCCTTCAAATCAATCTTCCTTAGATCATGAAAATTCTCAAATTTTTCAATATCAGGCTTTTTCAGAGTTCCTGATTGCAGAGTAAAATAGGAGATATGATTTGAGACTGAGAGCAGGGCCTGGTAGGCCTAAGAAAAATCCCATAATAAATGAACCTCACATTAAAACTCCTGAAACTCAGACAACCATTGTTCAACCATTGAACCAAATTGTCAAGACAAGCCAAATTGATAAAACTGTCTTGACAACCTTTAATGTTGAAAAAGAGCTAGAAAGAGTCAAAATACTAATTTCCCTAGTTGAATTGTTAAAAAACCCTGGCTATAAAAACTAAGTCTCTAAGTGGACTAAGTCATCTAGTGTAGAAGTTGAAGGGGATGTAATTAGTTTGCAGGATGAGAAACCTTCAGTAGTCTTTGGCCCTAACTCTGATATGATAGATGAGAATATACCACCATTCTATGTGACTTGTAATATTCATGATTTCATGTTATACAATTGTATGTTAGATTTTGGGGCTTCCCATAATCTAATGCCTAAAGTGATCATGGACCAGTTAAATTTAGAAGTCACTAGAACCTATCACGATCTCTATACCTTTGATTCCAAGAAAGTACCTTGTCTTGGATTAATAAAGGATATAGTGGTCACATTAGCTCAGATTCCTGTCAAAAGTGTTTTGATAGACATAGTAGTCATAGACATTCCTCCTAAATTTGGCATGCTCTTGTCAAGATCCTATTGTGCAAATCTAGGAGGAAGTTTACAAATGGACATGTTATATGCAACTATCCCTGTCTTTGGAGTTGAACATCTTAGGTTATATAGAGAGGTTATATTTATGCATATTGTTTGTAAATCTAACCAAGCAAGGAATAATCCCATATATGCAGTGGACCAAGATTTTGGATGTTTTGAGTTATCACCGGATAGTTCATAGAATACTCATTTAACCATAGAAAACATTGTTGACAAGCCTAAAATGATTAAGACTGGTATTTGGAAATTATACTTTGATGGTTCCTACTCAAAGGATGGAGTAGGAGCTGGAATTGTGTTAATTTCTCCGAATAAAGAGAATATCACTCAATCACACAAGCTTGAATCTAATGTAACTAATAACATACCTGAGTATGAGGCTTTCTTGCTAGGCCTAGAATTAGCTAGAAGTTTAAAGGTGCAAAACTTAAGTGTATTTTATGATTATGAACTTATTGTTAAACAAGTTAGAAATCAATGCCAAACAAAGCACCCTAGACTCAGGTCTTATAGTAATGAAATATGGGATTCAATTGAAAATTTCTTTGCAGCATTTAATGTTTCTACTATTCCTAGAGACCAAAATATACATGCAGACTCCCTGGCAGTTTCTGCCAGTTCCTTTAAAGTTCCTAATCCAATTCTTGTCCAATACCAGATTCAAGTCAAGTATAGACCTTCTATTCATGAAAAAATTAAGCACTGGAAAAAAATTTATGACGATGAACAACTTAAATCCTTTCTTCAAGTCATTAATGAATTTTCAAACTTAGAAGTTGAGGAAGAACAACTTGACCATCTTGAAGCAGACAATGAAAATCCAACATCTCAATTAGAAACAAAAATTGTTGATCATAGAATTATACAACTACCTAACAATTTTATTCCAAAAGGATTAATCCCTCTTGAGAAGCTCTTTGATCATAAAGATGTTCCTAGAAATCCACTACTAAATTCACCTGAAGAAAATATTGAAATCTATAACATTGGAGGTTTTGAAGATGTTAGAGAGATTAAAATCTCTGCATCACTATCCATAGATGCTAAGAACACATATTTAGCTCTCCTTAAGGCCTACAAGTATGCTTTTTCTTTTTCATATAATGAATTAAAAAATATGACACATCTCTTATTGAGCATTAAATTCCTTTAAAACCAGAAGCAAAACCTTTCAAAGAGAAGTTGAGGAGAATTAATCATGTTCTACTTCCTATTATTGAAAAATAACTTAAGAAGCTACTTGATGCCAAAATAATTGTTCCATTAAGATATTCATACTGGGTAGCTAATTTAGTTCCTCTTGGAAAAAAGAATGGTAAAATTAGATTGTGTGTAGATTTTAGAAATTTTAACAAATCATCTCTGAAAGATAATTATCCATAGTCTAAGATGGATCAATTACTTCAAAAAGTTTGTAGAGCTGATAAGATTTCTACGTTAGATGGTTTCTCTGGATATAATTGGATAAATGTTAGTCTATAAGACAAAGAAAATATTGCTTTTACGACTCCTTGGGGCGCATTTATGTATGCCCAGATTCCATTCGGCCTAACTAATTCTAGAGAAACATTTTAACGAGCTATGGATCTGACATTTGTGGGTAAGATCAATAAGTTTGTTATTATTTATTTAGATGATTGGACTGTGTTTCCCAATTCTAATCCTAAGCATTTGAAACATTTGAACAAAGTTTTGGACAGGTGCAGAAAATTTGGAATTTCACTCAACCCCAAGAAGTCATTGTTTGCAGTTAAAGAAGGTAAACTACTTGGTCACATCATATCTAAAGAAGGAGTAGTCATTGACCCCAACAGAATCTCAGCCATACAAGCACTCATGTTACCAAGGAACAAAAAGGAGATTCAAGCTTTCCCTGGTAAAATTATTCTTTTAAGAAGGTTTATCCCTAACTATGCTAAAATTGTTAAGGATATTAAAAACATGCCGAGGAAAAATCATGAAGTCAAGTGGAATCTTCCAGCTAGATATGGATTTGATAAAATAAAAAAGGATATTGCAGAAGCCCCCATGCTAGCTAGTCCAGACTACTCTAAGCCTTTTAGTATATTTTATTTTGCTTCTAAGACCACCCTAGAAGTTGTTCTTTTGCAAAAGAAAAAATATGGAGATGACCAACCCATTGCCTTATTTAGCAAGGTTATGTGAGATGAATAGCTTAAGTATGATATTATTGAAAAGCAAGCATATTCTTTAGTCTAAGATCTAAAGTCTTTTAGAGTTTACCTCCTCCATTCTTCTATCATTTCCTATGTACCCAATAGTGTTGTCAAAATTGTTCTAACTCAGCCAGACACTGATGGAAGGAGAGGAAGATGGATAACTAAAATATTAGAATATGATCTTATCATCAAGACTAACAAACTGGTAAAAGGTGAAGGCCTAGCCAAGCTCTTAGCTGAATCTAATTGCAAAATATTGGGAATAAACTAATGCTAGAACAACATTTTAACAAACTATGGATCTGGCATTTGTGAGTAAGATCAATAGGTTTGTTATTATTTATTTAGATGATTGGATTGTGTTTTCCAATTCTAATCATAAGCATTTGAAACATTTGAGCAAAGTTTTGGACAGGTGCAAAAAATTTGGAATTTCACTCAACCCTAAGAAGTCATTGTTTGCACTTAAAGAAGGTAAACTACTTGGTCACATCATATCTAAAGAAGGAGTAGTCATTGATCCCAACAGAATCTCAGCCATACAAGCACTCATGTTACCAAGGAACAAAAAGGAGATTCAAGCTTTCCCTGGTAATTTTTTTTTTTAAGAAGGTTTATCGCTAACTATGCTAAAATTGTTAAGGATATTAAAAACATGCTGAGGAAAAATCATGAAGTCAAGTGGACTGTTCCAGCCAAATATGGATTTGATCAAATAAAAAAGGCTATTGCATAAGCCCCCATTCTAACTAGTCCAAACTACTCTAAGCCTTTTAGTATATTTTATTTTGCTTCTGAGACTACCCTAGAAGTTGTTCTTCTGCAAAAGAAAAATGATGGAGATGACCAACCCATTGCCTTATTTAGCAAGGTTATGTGAGATGAAGAAGAGCTTAAGTATGATATTATTGAAAAGCAAGCATATTCTTTAGTCTAAGATCTAAAGTCCTTTAGAGTTTACCTCCTCCATTCTTCTATCATTTCCTATGTACCCAATAGTGTTATCAAAATTGTTCTAACTCAACCAAACACTGATGGAAGGAGAGGAAGATGGATAAAAAAAATATTAGAATATGATCTTATCATCAAGGCTGCCAAACTGGTAAAAGGTGAAGGCCTAGCCAAGCTCTTAGCTGAATCCAATTGCAAAATATTGGGAATAAACTCTGTTATTAAAATCCCAAATAAGAAGAATCCACAAAAACCTTCTAACAACCCAACACAGGAGAATCCAGAAGAACCTTATGACAAACCAAAATAGGAGAATCCACAAGGACCTTCTGACAGCCAAACACAGGAGAATCCACAAGAACCTTATCTGAGAAATTTTTATTATCAGATTGGTACTCTGATATTGTGAACTTTCCTAGAGATTTTTAATGTCCAACTAAATTCACTAAGAGCCAATTTAAAGCACTAAAATTGAAGGTTGTAAAGTACTGTATTTTGAATGAAAATTTATATTTGAAGGATCCTCTTAATATCCTTTTACTTTGCCTAACAAAAAATGAAACTGAAGGGATCATTGATCAATTCCATGAAAGAATATATGGAGGACACTATGCTTGGAGAGCAATAGCTTATAAAATTTTAAGAGCAGGGTTCGATTGGCCTATTTTGTTTGCTCAAGTGGGAGACAAAGTTAGGAGTTGTATTCATTGTCAAATGTTTGCAGGAAAATAGATATTAGCAATGCTTCTAATGGTTCAAGTGATGGTTGAAGAACCTTTTCTTCAATGGGGATTGGATTTCATTGGAGAAATTCATCCTCCATCCAACAATCATCATAGATGGATATTGACTGCCACAAATTACTTTACCAAATGGGTAGAGGCCATCCAAGTAAGAAATTCAACAGATACAATTGTCATCAAATTTTTTGAAGAGAATATATTGTCTATATTTGGATTCCCAATGCAGATAGTGATAGAGAATGCAACAATATGCAACAATGTCAAGATGATTGAATTCTCTCAAAAATATAAAATATTTGCATCATTCCACTCCATACTATCCACTAGGAAATGTACTGGCAGAGTCCTCAAACAAAAGTTTGGTTAAGGTTATAAATAAGGTGTTGCAAGATCATAAAAGGAGTTGGGACTACCACCTCAAATATGCAGTTTGGGCCAATAGGATTTCACCCAAAATATCAACAGGTAAATCTCCTTTTAGCTTGTTTATGGAAAGGAAGAAATCTTTCCCACACATTTATCTTTTCCTGTCATGAAGTTCTTGCAATAATCCAATGAGGAACTAGATGATTTTACTATATGGATTAATTAGATAATAGAACTAAATGAAGACAGGGATGAAGTACATTATAAGCTTAAGAAATATTAGAAAAGATGAAAAACTTGTTTGAAAGAAAGGCTATGGAAAGATATTTTAAAGAAGGTGATTTGGTACTAAGATGGGATGCTAGAAGAGAAGAGAAAGGGAAACATGGCAAGTTTGACAACCTTTGGTTGGGACCATTTAGTATTGTTCAATTCAAGGGAAACAACTCTTTCATTTTACAGAATTTGGAAGGACAATACTCCTCATTTCTTGTCAATGGGAGATACTTGAAACATTATATCCAGTATTGAGAAGTTTCATTCCATCATCATTGTATTTTACTGGAGTGTTTTATTTTACATGCACTGTGTATTTGTTTCAACAGAACACCCCATTAGCTCGAGGTGAAGGCACATGAATCTGCAAGTTCTTTGCATCCTGCAGGAGGAATTAGTCCTCAGTTGTAGCCAATGTTGTAACATGCTTTATTTTTGATAAGTTAGTTTTATTTTACAAAAGAGGGTATTTTAAAAAATAAAGAAAAAATGAATATTTGAAAAAATAGAAAATAAAATAAAATGAAATAAAACCCCATCAAAATAAAGTCAAAGTATTTGCATAAGTGCTTGTTTAAATGCCACTTAATGAATACATTTGATTTTGTAATAATAAAGGTGTTGTGCGTAGTTTGTTTTTATGCGACAACCTTTTATTCTGATCTGAATCAAATTATTTAATCTTGATCATGTCAGTTTAAATTTTTGTATTAGATTAGAGGATAAATTCAACCAAATAGTTTAATCTTGGTTGAAAATGAGAAATTAGGATAGATTAGGATAAATAAAAGGTCTAATATGCCTAAATTTTGGCCTAAGTATTGATTAGATTAGGTTAGGAATAGTTGATTAATGTATTAAGTCCAGTTAGTCTAAACGTGCCCATGATTAGATTAATTTTTATTTTATCGTTAATTACACCGGTGAAGCAATGATTAACTATAGTAAAAAAAACATGTTTTAATGCTTTATGATCAAAATCATATAGGAAAAAAATCTTTTGTTGGAAAGTGTTAACGATCGAAACTGAAATCAATGGTTGTCGCTCTTCTCGCCCAGATCAACAATGGGAAAGCACTTCACACCCCCTTGCTACAAAATGAGATAACGATGAGGGGGAGGGGGTGAAAAAAGTGGTTTCATTCACCTCCCCCCCGCCACCTATGTGTCGCCCTTTAAGCACTTCGTAACCCCCCTGCCACTCTAAACTTCTTAACACTACCCCCCCTAAGAAATATACTATTCTCACTCTCGCATCTTCCGATACCACCTCAACATCCAATCCTCCTGTGCCACCTTCATCCAATCCTTCCATTCCACGTGCACTCCACCTATTTTCATAGTCATTCCCATTAACCATTCCCGCTATCCATTGTTGAATAAATAGTTTATCTATGAATGCTTTCCCCTTGCACTGTAAATGCTTATTCATTGCTACAATCCTTTCCCGTTAAGTTATTAATTTGTCCATTAGCGCATTATTAACGGCTTCTGTTGTAACGATAGCTTAATTTTCCCTATAAATACTCATTGTCCCCATTACAGTTGCTTTTCTTACTATTCCATTGCTTCTAGATTATTCAATTTCCTGCAAATTCGTTATTGAGCCAATTCTATAACCTGAATCATTTCTCAGCTATATCTGCACTTTTCTATCAGATTACCATTTCTGCTTAATATTATGGATGCTAAGAAGAAGGAAAAATCTTCAGTTGGTTCTTCCTTAGCATAGGAAAACCTACAAACTCCTGATCCTCTTGTCCTGGACCATATCCCATTAGCCAATCAATACTTCAAAATCACAGATACTGAGTGTGAATTTGACATGCTCGAATTGCGTAATTTTCTCAAGCAAACATACCTTGATTCAGATGATTAAATAAACCTCTGGGAATAAAACCTTCCTCTGTAAATGTTTCCCCAAGCTCATTCTTTCCTTGATTTGGTTATTTGGTCTCAATCAAAGTATAATCCCTTGCCAAGAATAGTAGTGGCTCAGAATGGTGACATTTTGATAACCATCACTGCTGAAGCCATAAAAAAAATTCTTTTCATACCTGAGAGTGGATCCCTCATATTTTTCTCCCTTGTAGCTCTGATTAACCTATATCGTAAACTTACATTCCTTTAGAGAGATCAAATCTTTCAGATTTTTCTCCCTGAAGATGCTGAGCTTCTCAAGAAAAATCCTCCTTACTCAGTGTCCATGTTTCCAGAGAGACTCAAGCAAATTATTTCGCTCATTTCTTTCCTTTTAGGCTACCCATCAGACCAATGGGTAAACGAGGCTATCTTAGGTTATTTTTCTATCTTTTCAAAAGTAAACAAGCCTACCTTCATGTATAACTACAGTAAATTTTTGTTTGATGCTATGCATGAGCATCTTATGAATATCACAACTGAAGGAGTATTCAAATACTCTTCTGTCTTATTTCACATGTTTACTTTTCAGCAGGGAGAAATTTCCCATTGTTTTTCACAAGAAGGATGAGCAGCAAGAAGATCAATCAATTATTCATTGGATCTCGTTGATAAGAAAGAACTCAACTGAGTTCAAATTTCCAGATTTCATAGACTATTTCATTCACATGATAGCACAACTTTTCAGCAGTCAAAGTGAACCAAGAGTCAGTGCTGAAATCAAGAGGATATTGCACCTTAGTAATCAAGTCAAAACATGAGATTGGAATCTATACTAGAAATACACAAAGATCAAAGTATATGGGTGTGAGTTGGCTCCATATAAGTTGCCAAAGTATGTTCTAATGATAATTTTCTCTTTGGAATATGTTAGGAAAATGATGAATATGGATGAGCTACAATTCATCTCAAGAAAGAGAAATTCACAGTTTAAGATTAAAGCATAGGTTGGGTCATTCATTTGCAACACCAGATCAGCTGGCTCAGAGGTAGATGCCATACTCAAACAGATGGGTTTTCAACCTAGCTTCACTTGGTCCTATGATCCATTTAGCATTGTTTCAGATTTTAGGGTGGAGCTTAAGGATACTCCTTACAATCACACACCTCTAGGCTTGAGATTGAGAAATTTAGAAATCAGGAAATGTGGGAAGAGAATACTCTTCAAGAAGTAGAGGAAAAAGTCTTGCCTCCTTCCACTCATCAAACTCCAGTTTCTCAAACTACGCTTGACAAAAGGCCTAGGGAAGGATCATCATCATCATCAATTGGAGAAAACGAATTCACCCACTACCATAAGAAACCAAGGATTGAATCAAAGGGTACTACTACTACTACAACTCAAGGTCAAAAGGAGCCTATTGTCATCAATCTAGATGATTCACAGGTATCTATAGGAAATGAGGAGCCTATAATCACTACTCCTTCTTCCTGTTCTACTTCACAAAATTTGCTAGAAATTACTCAGTCTGCTAGACCAAGTGAAATAGAGGAGTCACATGTTTTCACTAACTTTCTTGAGATCAAGCAGAAGAACAAAGCTTTAAAAGATAATGTCTATGCACAGTTATGGAAGCAGACTTCCACTTCATA
This sequence comes from Pinus taeda, assembly GCA_000404065.3. Classification (NCBI taxonomy): domain Eukaryota; kingdom Viridiplantae; phylum Streptophyta; class Pinopsida; order Pinales; family Pinaceae; genus Pinus; species Pinus taeda. Next base: position 15,240 of record APFE031241099.1, on the reverse strand, counting down.
GCATAGGTGACTGACAACATTTGAAAATGATAAGGGAAGAATGTAGATGGCCTTTCTGCAGGCTCAGGTACCTTTTCACAAAGGTTCTTATGATTATAAGAAAAATATTTTCTCATTTGATGCTAATCAGATTCATACAATTGACCAAATGGACATGAATAGGCAGTTTGGTGAGATGATGTTCTCAACCATGACCAACACTACTATGACATTGTCTAAGCTTAAAATTTCTTTGTCCAATGTGTAGTCTCAATTGAAAATTGAGAAAATATCATCTCTGGCTAAGGATAATATGGTTAAGTCATTGGAGGACTTGGTCATTGAAATAGGATATGACCCTACTAGTGTAAAAGCAACAAAAGATATAATAAGAAGGAAGAACACATATATTGCAGCATTGAGAAAACAGTTGAAAATCCCTTCTATAGAGGAGCCACAGACTAAGGAAATAAGAGAGATTGAACAACATAAGAAATGCTCATACTGATAATTTAGAAAAATGTACAGGTTAAAACCATGGAGAAACAAATCGAGAAGTTGCTTAAAGAAAAAGAGAAATTTACTCAATTATCTATAGCCCCCATCATAACTATTCCTATCACATATTCATCAGCCACAGGGAAATCTACATCGACAATAAAGGATTTGAAAAAAAATTCATAGGAACTCATTCATCAAAAGCAAGAGAATGAAAGGCTCCATAAGAAATTTCAGACTTTGGAAGCACAAAAAATAAACATGATAGTTTGTATATTGAGGAAATGCAGAAAATGCACAGGTTGAACAGAAGGATCGAAGAGTTGCAAAGTCAGTCACTGATGGCACAGACCTTGGCCCAAGCCAAGGAAAGAATTTGGGTAGACATTAGTCAAGCCATAACTGAAATATGGCCATCCATTCAAATCGTTTTCGAGCAAGAGGAACTCATCAACAAATGTCAAGTAGCCATTGATGAAGTGAAACAATTGCTTAAAGATAAACCAAGTGAGGCTATTGATATGATCAAATTTCTTAATTCAAAGAGTAGGACAAAGTTAGAGCAAATACAATTTTTAGATAGAATATAAACCATTTTGGAGATCAAGAAGGTTCTCCAAAAGAAGAAATTCATGACACAACTAGAAATTAAATGTCAAGTGTTAAGGACCTCCGTTCAAAGGTTTCACTTCAAGTTTAATTTACTTAATCAGAGAGGGTTTCTAGTATTATTAGCTCCAAATGATAGGCTTATCAGATTGGAGGATTAATGCCCGAAAATTTACAACATAGTAACTGATAGATCAAGTTATGCTGGCATAAAAGGGCACATTATAGGGAAGCAAGCATTGGAAGTTTTAGATTTTGATTTGACCATTAAGCATGAAATAAAACATTTTTTATAAATAAGCCCACTTTTGAGAAATACACAGAAGTAGATGAAGTTTATAGCAAGTTGATAAATCTCACCATACCAATTGAACAAATATGGGATCACTTTTGCGAAGTAATTGCGTAATTTTAATCTTCAACCGATAGACAACTAGGCAATAATTTTTGGGGCCGAGTCATCAACAGATTCCTAAAGAATAGTGCCACCACTTAGCAATTTTAAATTTCCTATTATTTTGTACTATTTTTGTAAAATTTTGTAAGAAATATCTCTAACAGATATTTAGTTTTGTATAAATAGCTCCTCATTCGAGTTATTATGGGTTGAACCCTTGTATGAAATTTGGAGCAGAATTGTAATTGAAGTTGGAGATTTGTTGCAATTAATAAAAGGATTCTGAATTTGCCTTCTATAACTTGTCCTTCTTGTGAATTTTTCTTTGTGATATTTCATAATGTTTTCTTCATATATTTAATTCTTTATGAAAATACCTAGGTAAGATCAAATTGAGTTTTAGTCAGTCTTAAATCCCCCACGGAGTTATAAATATTAATCAGGGGCTAGTTTATGAAGCTATATGTTATTGTATACTCCCCTTTATCTATTAATTGCCACACCCTTTGCATTTGTTTAAATATATTTTGTTGTGTAAGTAAACATCAGTTACTTATATTCATTCTTATGGCCAATTAAATATTTTGTCTAAATACTTAACAAGTTATGCTTCAACAAATTCTACTAATCATCCAATTTAAATCAAATTGCTATTTTGGACTAACAAACAACCCTTTTAATTAATTATGCAAGCAAATATGTTCAAGTACTTGTTTTCAAATCATTCATAACTAAGGTCATCCAAAAACTTACAAAAAAAAACCAAAAAATTTTAGATGCTCTGGCATGGCTAATTGACCTAGAGTCATCTTAGAGGAAAACGTATTTCATGATCCTTCTTTAGCATATCAGTAATATCCTTGACTATCTCAACATAGTTTGGTATAAATTTTCTTTAAAAACTAATCTTTCCTAGAAAAGTCCTTTTTATTTTTGGGTAAGCTAATTACCTCAATGGTCGAGACTCATTTTGGATCAATCAGTACTCCATGTTTTGAAATAATGTGTCAAAGTAGCTTTCCTTCCTTGATAGAAAATAGAGATTTCTTTGGATTGAGTGAAATTCCATATTTCCTGCATCTATCAAAAGCCTTTCTCAATTCTTTTAAATGTTTCTCATCAAAAGTTGAAAATACAATGAGATCATCCAGATAAATAACAACAAACTCGATAATTTTACCAACAAAAGATAGGTCAATTGCTCTTTGAAAGGTAGCTCTTGCATTGGTTAGGCCAAATGGCATTCTAGCATACATAAATGTACCCCAAGGAGTTGTGAATGTTATTTTTTCCTATCTTCTAGACTTACCAAGATATGATTCTTTCCATAAAAGACATCTAACATTGAAAATCTATTGGAGCTTGAAACTTTTTGGAGCAATTAATCCATCTTGGGCAATGTATAATTGTCCTTTAAAGATATTTCTTTTAGGTTTATGAAGTCTACAGACAATCTTATTTCACCATTTTTCTTCCTGGCAGGAACTAGGTCTGCTATCCAATAAGAGTATCTTAGAGGAACAATAATTTTGGCATCCAACAATTTCTTAAGTTCCTTTTCAATAGTTGGAAGCAAAACTATATTTATTCTTCTCAATTTCTATTTGAAAGGTTCAACTTCTGGTTTGAGAGGAATTTTATGTTCAATAAGAGTTGTGTCTTAGGTTTTAATCTCTTCATATGACCAAGAAAAAGCATCTTTATAATGTTTGAGAATAATAACATATTTGTATTTTGTTTCCTTAGGTAATGATACTGAAATTTTTACATTTTTGACTTCTTCATTGGTTCCAATATTACAATCTTCAACATCCTCTTGCTATGAAATTGATAACGAAGTTTTTGAAACATCATTATTATCAAAACAATTTTTAAGAGGAATAAATCCTTTTGGGATGTAATTCTTAAGCAACTGAATGATATTGTGATCATATATATTATGGTTTAATTATGAAGTTTCATTTTCATTATTTGGCTCATGGTCAATGAATCGTTCTTCTTCAATTTGTAGAGATGAAAATTCACCAATCTCTTATAAGAAAATCTTTAATTGCTCATCATCTTCAAAAACTCACCAATGTTTAAGATTTTTAGGGATTGAAGGTCTATATTTGAATTGAAATTGATATTGCAATTGCATTGGATCAAGAATTTTGAAAGAGCTAGTAGAAACTACTAAAGGGTCTGCATAAGTTTTTTCATCTCTAGGGATTGTTGTAATGTTAAAATATTGAAAGTAATTATCCACAAAATCCCATAACTCATTTCTATAAGATCTAATCCTAGGATGTTTTTCTTGGCATATATTTCTTACTTGTTTTAAAATTAATTCTGAGTCACTTAATACGCTTAAGTTTTGGACTTTCAGACTTTTAGCTTACTCTAGTCCTAAAAGTAAGGATTCATATTCTGCTACATTGTTTGTGGCAACAAAGTCTAACTTAAAAGATTGAGTTATATTTTCTTTATCTGAAGAGATAAGTACAATTCTAGCTCCAACTCCATCTCTGGAAAAGGCTCCATCGAAGTATAACTTCCAAAATTCAATTTTTCTACATTTGGGTTTATTCATAGTCAGTTCAATGCTAAGTTGGGAATTTTGGAAATTATTAGTTGATAAAGTGAAAAATCCTAAATCTTGATCAACAACATAAATAACATGATTTATTGCTTGATAATATTCACAAATAGTATTAATAAATCTCACCTCTCTATATAATCTAAGATGTTCTCCCCCATAAACATGAAATGTAGAAAAAAGACATATCCATTTGCAAACTTCCCCTAACTTGGAACAACAAGATCTGGATAATAACATCCCAAATTTTGGGGGAATATTTTTAACAACAATATTTAAAACTACACTCTTAACGGGGATTTGAGGAAGAGTTACAACTAAATCCTCAATTAATCCAAGACAAGGTGCCTTGTTTGAATCAAAGGTATATAAATCACCTGCATCAAGGTTATTAATTAATAATATTATATTTACTAATGATACTATATTATATCATTATTTATTAATGACATTAACTAATTATTATTAATTAATATTATACTAAATTTAAATAATAATAATAATAAGGAGAAGAAGAAGTAACCAAATTATTTTAAATAATATATAATAATATTAACAATATTTAATATTTAATAATTTAACAATATTTAATATTTCTTATTTCTTATGATTAACCATTTTTAATATAAATTAATAATTTTTATGGGATAGTAATAATAATAATATTTTATTATAATAGTTATTTTTTTTAATATTTTTATTATTATATGTTTATCAATATGAATACCAATATAATGATTAATATTAGACCTATACCATTAACGTCTATTGGTGTTTTTCAACCACATTTAATAATGTGGTTGTGCATTTGATTGATATATGTCTATCGACGTATATCAACTCCATTTATTAATGTGCTTGTGTTGGATTTTTTTTTTGTCAAGTTGTCTGTGATCCTTTAGGCTTGACCCGAGGTTTGAGGAATCGTGACCCAGGTGCATATAAGTCATCAAAGTCACCCAAGAACTGCACCCGACCTTAGCCACACCAATCCTAAGTTGACGGATTTTTTAGAATGTCTCCTCCCCCTAGCACAGGGAACAACTACCCCACAAGAAGTTTGATCCTATATCACCTTGCTAACAAGACCCATCCTCATCTGGTTGTGCTAGTGGGACTTGACATGTTGTGCTATTTGAAGACATTTTCGGAAGAAATCACATTGGTAGAATTAGGCCGACGTGTTCCGAACCAACCAGTATGGTTCATCATCAGGACAAGATGAACAATTAGATCATAGATCCAAGTTAAATAGGGAGGCAGGACCATGTAATAGCTATAGGGGAAACAACTAAAAAACGACTATTTTTTAACAGCTAGCTATAGGGGAAACAACTAAAAAAGGCTATTTTTGACAGGATAGGAAAATGGGACAAATTATTATTATTTGTTCATGATGATGATGATGGTGGTGGTTAACGTCCACCGAGACCAAACTTTGGTCTATCGGACCTAAAGAAACAAATTATTTAGTTTGATTTAAGATTTTATTCCTATGCTCAAAAAGCTTGGAGAGAAGCCTCCAAAGCTCACTATAATTTTGACAATGTAAAAGACTAGGAAGGTTAGTATTGCAACAAAGATTTTGAAATTGAGATCTAATGTGGCTGTATGTGGGGCACTCTAAGAGGAAGTGATTTTCATCCTCGATGTTCGTATTCTCACAGAGATGGCCAAACCTTTCCATCCATGGTGTTTTAGGAACTGCCCAACGACGTGTTTCACTATGGAGCTCATGAGAGTTCGTTCTAATCTTGGCTATGTTAATTTTCTTCTTTGAGCTAGATAAAACAAAGAGATACTTTTGATCTTCTAGGGTGGGGTTGATGACCTCCTTATAATTTCTTAATTTTCTTTTAGCTGCTAAATCTTTCTCACGCCACATTTTTTCTTTAAACTTAGAAGTAACAATATTTTTAATGTAAACTTGCAATCATGATGTTTTTTTAGGTTTTTTGTGAGGGTCTAGGTTTTGCATCTAATCATCTGCACTTGAGATCGCTGTCTCGGCCCTGTGGATGCTTCAGAGGGTTTCCTATGTGGCTTTGACTCTGCGTGGTGCCCCCTTCCTGAATGACGCTCCCATCCTGAGTAGAGCCCCCATATTACGCGGCGATTTGGATCTCTGATCTAGTTCTTCGAAGGTTCCTTCACTGGGTTAGCTTGAAAGATTATGACCATTGAGAACTGGGTGCGCTCGCTTTGATCGAGCTAAGGCATCGTTTCAATGGAGCCACTGCCACCTCCCCTCTCTAATGTTGAGGCTTTTATAAAACTATTGGATTCGCTCCCAAAGAAGAAAGTGACTGAGGCTGCGAAGTTTGTTAAGCACCTGGATGACATCCTTGAGATTGAGCTCCCTCCTAAGGGGCCAATTCAAGTCGCCCTATCATTGGTAGAGCGTGCTTTGGTTGGATAGTTCAATGAACTCTGGCCCTCCACCAAAACCCCAGAGAGCTGGGTAGCAAGGAATTGGGCACCGCTGATCAAAATCAGAGTCACTTCCTATTTTATAGAGAAGGGATTCTTCCTATTTGAATTCTCTAAAAAGGATGATAAGGATTTGATATTCCGCAACGGCCCCTATTTCATGGGCCCTCAAGGGCTGTATCTCAATAAGTGGATGCCCGATTTTGACCCAGCAGTTAACATTCCCACAGCCATGTCTGTGTGGGTTAGATTGCCCAACCTGCCAATGCATTGTTGGAATTGGGAGTCTCTTAAGCACATCGGAAATACCTTGGGCAAGTTCATTGATTGAGAAAACAGCAAAGACCAGTACGATTGTGCTAGAATCTGCATTGAAGTTGATCTTGAGGTTGGTTTGCCTGAGGCAATAAAGATTAAGGTTGGAAATTGAACACATCTCCAAAAGCTGGACTATGAACAGCTTCAATTCAAGTGCAGAAAATGCCATGTCTATGGCCACTTTGCTAGGGGTTGTCGAAAGAACAGTGAAGGGAAGAAAGGCAAGGAGGAAGGATGGAATCAGGTCGAAAGGACCAAAAACAATCACAAAGCCTCTAGAACTGGCAATACAAATGGCAAAGCCCCCCATGTAGGCTCTGTGATTCAAACACCCCTCATGGAGGAACAAGGAAACAAATACACACTATTAAGCTCAGCAATAGAAGACCCCCAAGAAATAGAGATACAGAAAGAAGTTTTTCCCCACAAAGAGCCCCCCTCGGGATCAAAGCAAGTTGAAAGCAATGCAGACAGACTGAAAGAGATACCCACAGAAGAGGTTGAGGAAGTGCAAGGATCAGAGGAATCAAAACAAGAAGGTGAAATAGGGGATTCACAAACCTCAGCTAGAAGATCATTGAGAGGCCGAAAATCTGCCCATGAAAAAGAGAACAGGTGACTTATAAAGACAAACTCCAAGGAATCCAACCAACACTTGAGAAACTCTTGGCAAAAACTCCGAAGACGACCAGAAACCAGCCCCAGAGCTCTAAAATAGCTCTCCATTCAAAAATCAAGTGATGAAGATTGTCTCCTGGAACTGTAGGGGTATGAGGAGCAGCATAAAAGAAGAAGCCACCAAAAGCCTGATAAGAACCGAATCCCCTGATATACTCTTAATCCAAGAGACTAAAATGGAGGACAAGGCCTTTCTCCATATCGCCAGAAAACTATGGAAGAGAAGTGAAGGGCATGTTGTTTCAGCTCATGGTGTCTTAAGAGGCCTGGGCACCCTCTGGAACACAAATAAGTTTTTAAAGATCAAGGAGGTCGCCAACACCCATTGGCTGATCTCTAAGATGAAACACGTTGAATCAGATGAGACTCTCTATCTCTTCAATGTGTATGCTCCAGCCAATGCAGGTGAGAGAAAGATCTATTGGGAATCCATTAGAAGCATGGCAGATTCAGAAGATTTAGCGAATATCATCATTGCAGGGGACCTTAATCTTACCCTTTCTCTGGCTGAAAAGCATGGAGGAAGCGTTGTAAGGGATCCGACGTGAGATTGGGTTGAGGACCTGCTTCAGTTCTAGGACTTGAACGACATAAAACCTTCATCGGGCAAGTACACGTGGTCTAACAAAAGACTCGGACCGGGCCACATCGCTGCAAGGTTAGATCATTTTTTTGTTCAAAGTACTTTCCTTCTTCTTGGATTATAATCTAGAATGCATATTCTCCCTTGTAGTGTCTCCAATCACAGACCCATTAAACTTGATATTTTGGCTCATATGGATCAAGGTCCTATCCCTTTTAAATTCAGTCCCATTTGGGTTAAGGAACAGTCCTTTATGCAATTAGTAAAAGACACTTGGAAGCAACAAGTCAATGGCTCTACCTTCTTTGTCTGGGATGAAAAGCTCAGGAGAGTAAAAGCTGCATTGAAATCTTGGGTAAAATCCCTTCCCAACCCAACAGTTGAAAGGAAAAAGATCCAAGAATGTCTCGAGATCCATCATCTGAAATCGGAAAATGAAGAGATCACAAAAGAAAGCCTAGATAAGGAAGTTGAACTTCAGAAAAAATTTCTCAAGGCAAGTCTGGCCGAGGAAGAGTATTGGAGGGTTAAATCTCGCAGGCTTTGGCTCAAGGCTGGAGATAGGAACTCTTCCTTCTTCCACAAGCAAGCCCAAGCTCGGAAAAGTTTCAAATCCATCTCAGAAATCAAGGAAGAGATCATTAATCACAAAGACATACAAAGTATAAAAAATGATGCTTTCCTCCACTTCAAAAATTTATATAGTGAAAAAGAGGGCCTGGGGCACACATCAACTTTAGTGAATGAGGTGCCCTCTCTAATTATTGCTAGAAAGAATCAGGTTTTGGAATCATAAGTCACTAACAATGAAATAAAAACTGCCCTCTTTGCAATGGAGCCAGATAAGGCCCCGGGCCCAGATGGCTTTACTGCCATATTCTTGCAGAACTATTGGCAGATTGTGGAAAGAGACTTATGCAGAATGGTCCGGAAGTCTCAAGCTTGTTAGAAAATTGGGGGAAGCACCAACTCGGCTTTCCTGGCCCTTATTCCCAAAGAAAAAGGCACCAATACCTTCACCAGATTTCGTCCTATTTTCCTTTGCAATATAGGCTACAAGATGATAACAAAAGTGATCGCAAATAGACTGAAAACCATCCTTCCAGACATTATTCCTGAGAACTAGGGAGGCTTTATTCAGGGAAGGCAGATTGTGGACAATTTTATCCTGGTCCAAGAGGCGATCCACTCAAGCTTGAACTGGAAAGAGAAAGGAATGGTTATCAAGCTAGATCTTGAAAGCGCTTTCGAGAGGGTGAGACACAGATTTCTATTCGATGTTCTTCACAAATTTGGTTTTGGCCTCAAATTTATCAACTAGATCAAGGCTTGTATTAGTGAGCCCTGGATTGCCCCTTTGGTGAATGGGATGGCTACTGACTTCTTCAAAGCCTCTAGAGGGCTAAGACAAGGGTGCCCTCTCTCCCCCTTGCTCTTTGTCCTCTAAGCTTCAATTCTCAGCTTCCTCCTAAATAAAAAGTAGGCTAATCAAGAAATAATGGGATTGAACATCGCAAGAGGTGTCAAAAACATATACCATGCGCTATTTGCGAATGACTCCCTTTTGTTGGGTGCAGCCTCCTTGTCCACGGCTAAAAAATTCAAAGATGTGGTGGATGATTACTGTGAAGACTCTGGAAGCAGCCTTAACAAAGGCAAATGTCACATCTACTGTTGGAATTCTAATGCCAAATTGCTCCAAGCTATCTCCAGCTATTTCGGCTTCGCAACCTCCTCTTCATGGTCATCTTTCAAGTATTTGGGGCTCCCTGTTTTCCAAAAAAGGGCCCTCAGCAGAGACTGGCTGCCTCTGTTGGAAAAATTTAAGTTCAAAATCCATTCCTAGGGCTTCAATTGGCTCAATCTGGCTGGCAAGACAGTGCTTGTCAAAGCTGTCTTGAACAGCCTACCCATATACCAATCTGCAGTCTTGATGGCCCCTATTGGCATCATGAGGAAAATGGAGGATTATATAAGGAATTTCTTTTGGAAAGGCGGCAAAGCAAATGAGAAAAAAATACCTCTATTAAACTGGGACACAATCTCCTTGCCCAGAATGGAAGGGGGCCTGAATTTCAAGAACATTAGTAAGAAACATATCACATTGGGTGCAAAATTACTATGGAAGATAATTTCCCCAAATCCGAGTTGGGCTCAGCTCGCGTTGTGGAAAAAATACTTCCACGGGCAGAGAACATGATGTCTGGACAATCCCAAATCAATATCCGGAACGATGATCCATAAATTGTGCACCAAAGCTTCCTCCTTAATCAACCTTCATGCGCATTAGATCCCTGGAAATGGCAGGCGCATCAAAATCTGGGATGACCGTATCATGGGTAGTGATCCCATATCTGAAGATCGCTCCCTAGTTTAGTTGAGAAACTAGATGGATAGAGCGGTTCTTAAAACTCTATGGGACATATCACATTGGGAGAACGACGATTGGAAAAGTTGGGTAAAACTTGAGGTGCCCCAGAACCTATCCAGAGACTACGCCAACTTCTTATTCCTCTTAACAGGAAAAGCTCCAATGAACAACAGGAAATTTAACACTCAGGGATGGGGCCGGACCCCTCGGCGCTACTCAGTCACGCAAGGTTATAAACAAATCTCTCTGCAACCTCACGTTCCTCTTGATCCGAAGCCCTGGAAAAGAATTTGGTCTCAAACAACGATCCCGAAAATAGACTCATTCTGCTGGCTCCTTTGTCACCAGAGAATCTTGACTGATGACAGGCTTCAGAAAAGAGGGTACATGGGGCCATCCCACTGCTCTCTATGTGGGGACGATGAACAAAACGCCTCCCATATTATGCTCCACTGTATGTTTGCTACCGAACTATGGAAAGAAGCCTTAAGCCCATGGAGTGTAGACTTTACCCTCCCTAATTGCTGCTCTAATTTGTTTTCAAACTGGAAGTTAAGGTACCCAGGTGGCACTCCTCAGAACGCTCACATCAAAGAAGCCTGACTCGCCCTTCCCAAATTAATCTGCTAGCATATTTGGCTGGAAAGAAATCAAAGGATATTCACGGACAAGAAGAGTGATCTCAAGATTATCTGGGTAAAAATCAAAAGCCACCTAAAAGACTGTCTGGGAGATCAGCTTGATGGGGCAGATCTAAGCAGACAAGAAGCTATATGGGGTGCTTCCCTTGATCTCCATTTCATTGATATTGCTAGGCATCCCTCTCCTAAAAAAAAATGGCAAATTTGCCTTGAGGCTACAAAATTCTTTGAGTTTTGCATCAAGAAGGCAAGAAATGCCCTCTTTTTTGACGGGGCAGCAAAAGGTAATCCTGGTATATCTGATGCAGGTGGAGTAGTCAAAAGTGTAGAGGGCAGAACTAAATTTAGATACGCCTGGGGAGTGGGCTTCAATACCAGCATTCAAGCCGAAGCTCTGGCTCTTCTCCAGGGTTTGAAGCAGCTCATTTCTCTGGGTATCAAAGTGGCAATCGTATTTGGGGACTCCTAGTCTATTCTAAAGGCCATTGTGGACAAATCTTCTCCTTCAGATTTAAGGTTATCAAGATTGATGAGCAGAATTAGATCCCTGATAAATTCCTTTCAGAGTCTGGAATTTTTTCATGTAAAGAGATACAACAATAAAGAAGCTGATGCTGAAGCCGTCAAAGCAGTTCTCCTCCCTCCCGGAGCCCTTCTAAGAGATGGAGACGAAGGCTGGGATCCCATCCCTTAACTGTTTGTTTAAAATGTTTTACTGTCTTTTATTGTAGCAGTTTGTTTGTATCTGTAAATCAGGAGAGATAGAGAAGGTCTCTCGTAATATAGTTTTCAGAATTCGCAGGCTCACAAGGGGGGGAGCCATTTGGTTCCTGTCCGAGGAGAAATCTGAGCTCTGCCTATTTCTATGTAACCTGAAATGAGGCATTTCTGCCGAGAATCAATATATCAAACTAACCGTTTCTGTAAAAAAAAAAAAAACAATATTTTTAATGTTATTAATGTTTTGCAACGCAACATTCTCATCGATCTTCCAATGGTTTAACCAGGCCCTGGTGTCTTTATACCAACCTCATTTGAGCCTTAAGTGGTTTTGGCTGGAATTTAAAGCTAGCTTAGGAAGTCTATGGTCTCCTATGTTATTGAGTTTGTGCTTGTACAATAGAAGCCTAGTCATAGCTAGGCTCTCGATAGGGAAAGATCCACTTTATAAGGAATAGGATAGGGTGTGTTGCTTTTAATTTTGAGGTTATACGTTATAAAAAGCTTCTGGATTTGCTCAATCTTTCTCTAGGATTCTCTAGAGATGCTACAACCCCAAACCTCACATCCATATAAAATAACCGGAGTGACTAAAGTTTCAAAGAAGAACTTCTTTCTATCCCACATTACGAGGTTTGTCATTTTACAATTATTTCCAAGACCAAAATAAGCTTTCCATCCCCCATTAATCATTTTCTCAATGCTATAGTTCCAGTTGAGCTTGTGATGAATACCAATTCCTAGGTTAATAATTAATAATAAAATAATAAATCAAATATAGTATATAATTATAAACAACCAACATGACCCTTATAAGTCAAGTTTTTTTTATTCAAACAAAATAATAATTAAATCAAATGAATTAAATGTAAAAGAAATAATATTAAGCTAATCCAGTCAAATAATATTAAATAGATATATTATTTAGTTATAAATTAATTATCTTGGTATAAATGAAATTGTTTTAAAAAAATGATTAATTATGAATTAAATTTTAATGTATTTTAATTATTTATTATTTATTAGATTATAGTTGTCTATTTTATTATTTCATAGGTAGTAGTTACAAATGTAATTTGATTAAATAAATTAATGTATTTTAGTTTTAATTGTTTTTCATTTTTTTTCTTGTAAAAAAAGAAAAAAACAAAAACAAATAAGCAAACCTCAAGGGGAGAAAAACTCAAAAGAGGAAAAAGAGACAAGAAAGGGGAGGGACTAAGAGGAAAGGGCTAGAATCCAACAACTAATGCTTTTCCAACCCTCATCTCTATTATGGTTACTGGGCCTCCTCTCAATTTCAATGGCTTCCCTAAATTTAGGGTGATGAAATTGAGAAATGTTTGCAATGACCCTAGACTCTTCAATGGATATCTAATGCTTGGTCTTCTCAGCATGCTCTGCTAAGGCCGAAGAGCGGGTCCTTCCATACTTAGTATTGGTGGCATGTTCCTTAATCCTTTAATTAATGGAACGACCTGCTTCAGCAATGTATGAAGCTCCACAGGAGCATGGGATGACATAAACACCCTTCATATCCTTGGGGTCCATAGGGTCTTTTGATGATTTCAAGGAATGTTTATGGGTTTTAAGGGGTCGAAATGTCAAGGGAATGTTGTGCTTTCTTAGGATTCTCAAAATCCTCTCACTCGTCTCTTGGATGAAAGGGAAGTTAACTCCATAAGTACAATCCTTAGGGTTTGTCTTAACCTTAGGACTTTTGTTGGCTTTGAGGAAGGCTTTAAGGCCTTGTTTCTTACTATAACCATTATTGGAAAAAACATTCAAGAGATGGGATTTCTCTTTGGAAAAATGGTCAACATCAAAAACCTCATAGTACGGGTAGCTAGAGTGTAGAGAACACCCAGTTTTTTAGCAGGGAAATGATGGGACCTCACATGAAGATATTGCTCCATATGAGTTTTCTTCCTAAACACCTGACGGGAAAATGATCCATCCTCTTTCTTAGAAATGAGGACATCAAGGAAAGGTATGCAAGCATTGATTTCTTTCTCCATGATAAACTTAATGGAGCTAGATTGATTATTAAGGTGTTGAAAGGAGATATCTAACTTATCTGGACCATGCTGCCAAATAGAGTAGGTATTGTCTACAAATATTTTCCAAATCTTAGGTTTAAAAGTAGCTGAGGCCAAAGTTCTGGATTCAAAATCCTCCATGAATAGGTTCGCAACAATAGGGGATAGGGGTGAGCCCATGGCTATGCCGCGGGTTTGTTCATAGAACTCCCCTTCAAAACAGAAGAAAGTGGAAGTAAGGCCTTGATGTATAGAAAGAAGATGGAAAAACACTAATCACAAAAAGAAATTATACAATGGAGTGTAATAAGTTTAATATGTGTGAATGTAAGCAATTGTTCATTCCATTAGAACAAAATGTTAATCTCAGTAGTGATGGTCAAATAGAAGAAGTGAATGGTACTTTATATTGATAGTTGTTGGGAAGTATGAATTATCTCACTACAACTAGGTCAGATATTACATATTTGGGTAGTACGCTTAGTCAATTCATAGCCAAGCCTCATTTTAATCACTGGGAAGTAGAAAAGTGAGTCCTATAATTGAAATAGATTGTTAATTTTGATATTATGATTTTAAAGTTGAGTAGATAGGTCATCCAAATTTAGATTAGGAAGGAGATCTTGATGATAGAAATTGAACCATAGGCTATGTGTTTGGAATAGGATCTGAGATCTTGATGATAGAAATTCAACCATAGGCTATGCAATTGGAATAGGATCTAAAATTATGTCATGGAGAAATAAGAAGAAAACAATTATTTCATTGTTATCCATTGAAGCTGAGTAGAAAGTGTTATACAATGCCACCAATGAAATGCTTTGGTTGATGCAAATTCTTAAAGATTTGGGAGCAAAGCACATAGTACAAATAATTATATAATATGATAACCAAAATTCAATCAAAGTGACATAAAATCCAATATATGTCAAAATATATTGAAACACTACATTATTTTATAAGAAAGAAGAAGAAAAATTATTATAAAACAAATAATATTTACTAAACCATTTGAAGAAACAAAATTTGATATTTATAAAAATAAGATATATATAGCCAGAAAAACATATTCTATATAAAAAAAATGTATAGTAAAATAAATATCAATTAACTATTTTTATTATTAAATTCAAATCCAAAATTCAAAAAGCCTCTTGAACCATATTTCCATAAACTTATTATAAAATATAAGCTTTTTACATTTCTAAACAATAAAACTCAAAAAAAGTGCGTGAGAATTCTTAACTCGCTTCTCGTGATCTCTAACTGGAATTCCGTGAATAGGTTGGAGGGAAACTACAACCAACTCATTAAAAGCACAAGGCAAATGTAAATTTTACAAGGAGATAAACCAATTTGCCTGGGGATTTAGTGATAGATAAAAACTTATTAAAAATAG
>APFE031241092.1:0-10103 GCA_000404065.3 Pinus taeda | reverse complement strand
CCTCCCCTCCCCTCCCCTGGCATTCCTCCCCTCCCCTCCCCTCCCCTGGCATTCCTGACATTCCCCGACAGAAAACCCGATCGGAGCTCGCAGGAGTGACATCCCCTGACAGATCGGGTTTGAGCTGGAATTGCAACTACAGAGAGTTATTGCCATTTCTGGATTCGCAATGAGGAATTGCGCAGGCTGCTCACATGTAGGATGCAATTCCTTCTTGTTTTTTTGGCGACAGAGGTCTCCAAGGCAAATCGACCCAGACTCTGCTTACCTGCACATATCAGACCAAACTGGCAGGGCATTGTCGACTTCTGACCGTGACCTGGTGCAAGAATGTCATGGGCCAGGGCCTAAGTATATCAGTAGACGACGATGAGGACCTTAGTGCTCAATCAATGTGCAAAGTCGAGCTTAAGCCATGGTACTTCTGGAGAAAACAGGGCTCTAAGAGCTTTGAGGTCGATGGACTAAAGGTCGAAGTTTTTTGGGATCTTGGCTCTGCGAAATTCCTCTGGGGCATGAACCCCACGAAGGATTCTATGTTGCAGTTGTCTGTGACAAAGAGGTCGTTTTGCTGTTGGGAGACATGAAGAAGGAGGCTTTGAAAAAGACTAAGGCCAGACCTTCAGTTATCGAAGCCACCTTGATCTCCAAAAAAGAGCATGTCTTTGGCAAGAAGTACTTCAACACGAGGACTAAGTTGGATGAGGCTCGTAATAAACCTCATGACATCTCTATTTAATACCATACAACTGGACCCAGAGATCCTAAAATGAGCATCAAGGTGGATGGGCAGGTAATTTTATAGGTGAAGCAGTTGCTCTGGAAGTTCAGAGGCAATCGGACTGTAAGTGCCAATGGTGTTATTCTGCAAGTTTTCTGGGGTATTCATGATTGGTTATTCAATCCTGGTTTGGGCCATGCGTTGTTTGTCTTCAAGCCCATATCCTCTTCTACTCCTCGAAAGTCCATTGTGCAGAATTCGAACAACAAATTTCCAATGAAGTTTGATGGTTGTGCAGAATCAGAGGAGAAGAGCACTGGTGCCCTTGCAGACTATTATTTATTGCTTTATGCTTGGAAATTGAATTGACCACAGCGTTTGTCGTGTTAGCAGTTTGTTCAATTCAGTGACATTCCATTTTAGTTTAAGGAGATGGACCTACAATGTTGGAGTGTGTTTCGACTTGTGTATTCATACCACTTTGCAAGCTATTGTTGATTCTAGGATTGGTTTTCTTATAACGTGGTTGACTTTGAGCCTGTCCCTTACTACTGGTGCTGTTGCCGCTGGGGATTTTGTTTGTTTTGCTCCTGAGAAGGTCATGGAGGCACAGTGGTGATTGGTATTTGAATTCCCATAGAGATTTTGCAAATTCCAATTTAGACTAGGGGAAGCCACCAATTGGGCTTGCCTAGATGTTGATTTTCTCGATCCAGACAGTGATCTAAGCTCAGTTTATTTGCAATATGCAAGAGGTCATCTTGCATTCTGTAATGTAAAATGTGATCCTTTATGTTAGGTGCAGGTATTCATTTTCTATTGTTGCAGTAATGATTCATCTGAAGCTTTTTATTATTGAGCTTCCTGTAAAAAAAAACTAGTGCCTCCTTATTGACCCATTCATCGATTTTCATGGAATCATGCTGGGAGGCATATGAGTTTTGGACCTATTTAAAAATCAGCATGCCTTAACCTGGTTCTGCAAAATGGTTGCTAAACGCTGCTTTTATAAGAAAGCAAGTTGAAGTTTATATCTTGTGGTTTATGCTTTTGTAACTTGACATTATTCTTCTCTTATATAATGAGAACATGAAAGTGGATTGAATGAGGAAAGGAAATAGAAGTTTCAGATTGCATGTTTCATACAAGAAAATTTTGCACAGGCATGTAGAATGTTGCAAGTTATTCAATTAAAAATTTTGTGAGGTCCATAACAGCTCCCTTAGGACTAATCAATAAATGTTGCTCAGTCAAACGTGAAGATTCCCAATCTTTCCAAGTTGGGGTTCCTGGCCAAATATCCTAAATGGAGGGGTGAAGGGCTTCCAAGCTAGCTACATTAATTCATTTTTTTGCAATCTATTGAATTCCCTGTTATAGAAGATTAGAACCCTGTTGAGCATTGAAATTGATGATAGCATTCCATGTTATTAATTACCAATGTGTCTAACATTTTGACCCACATCTATGTATATTTATATCATAAAAGCTTTATAATCATGATTATTTACGGATTGTGTTAAGACCAAACCTTAAATGGAAGATAACACTCATCTTTTGCATGAATGTTGAACATTCTGAAATGCTACTCAGGGTTAATTTTCTTTCCATAGGTAGGCATTTGATGTGAAAAAAACATTCCCTTGGTGAGCAATGAATTGACATGATTAAATTGACTCACTAGTTTACTTTCTTGTAGAGATATCACAAAATTCGTAATAATGTAAGACATGAATTAACCAAGTTAAACAACAAGGAACACAAATGTTGGTCAATTTATTGGTTTAAATCCTACACACTTAATTACCAATTTCGGGGTGTAGACTTGCAGGATACGAGCACTGTATATGCAGAGTTTAGGGCATTAGTGGCTTTCTAACTTATGCTACAAACCAATGACGAAAAACAATTTGAGAGCAAATGTGACAAACACTCGTTCATTGGACATGAACTCAAAGAAACAATTTTGTTAGGGATGGTGTTTCACTTAGCGTTAATTATGAGTGTTGGTATCTCATTTACAAATGGAGCCCCTAGTTCAAATTTTCAATGAGGCCTAACAAACTATAGTTATTATAAAAAAAAGGAACATTTGTTCAAAGGACTTAAATCCAAAGAATGGTTGTTCATTGTAAACAAGTAATTGTAGATGCAAGGGATAAGAAATCTATGAGATATATGATCACCACGAGATATGTGGAATGAGAAAGCTCCACTTGAATGGAATGAGAGTTAAAAACAGAACATCCTCCCTTGGGAAGTTCCACATGGAGGAGGTTTTAGGGAGCTAATAGTGCGTAATGGTTGTTTTTTCTTCTTTTTCTCCACCTTTGCTCTCCCCCTTTTCTCCCTAGGAAACCATTTATGTCCTTTTCTTTTACTAAGGTAACTTGTATAACGTTATGTGATTAACCCTTCTAATTAATTGAGGAAAGGTCAAATATTTTTAAGTGACAATCCATGAAAGAAAAATAACATTCCAAATTCGTCACATGTTAAGACTCAAACTAGCAGAGTTGAAAAGTTTCAACCAAGCATGCTAAATGATAAGCACTATTAGGAATACATCAACTATCACCTCAATATTAATAAATTTCCATACTATGCATGAAATATTTTAACTCTTATGAATTGCAACCTTTTAATTGGGTTAACATACATGTTCAAAGAAATATTCTAGCAAGATTGTGCAATCACATTCCTCAATCTATTCACTAAAAAAAGTGGAGGGTAAAGCCTAAACATAGATTTATTGAGAAGGAGTAAAACCTAAAAAACAAAAGTCATGACCTCGCTGATAATGGTATGATCGCTATGTGTGAGAATACATAAACCAGATTCCAGACATAAAATATGTATTGTTTAGCAAAAGGGGGCACATATCAATTCAGCTAGTCTAACTCAAATATATATGTTTAATAAGATAGAAATTTTATATCAATTACACAAACGATCAAATCAGGTCAATGGGACCCAAAGGTACATCAAGCTACAATGACCATGTGGGAGCGATTAGGCATCTCCTAGAAGGGTAAATTACAAAGGTGAGTTGGACACCCCGAATTTCTATGTCGTCCATCTCCTTTATGACTGATTAATTATTGTACAAAACAAAATCCTGTCGAATAACAGAGATATTTACATTTATTTTGATTCTTGTCTGCCAAAGAATATCTGTACAAGTAAAATCCAAGCCCCATAATGAATTGGTGGAAAACTGGCAGCTGCTTCATTAGTGTGCTGAAGTGACTAAATTGCCAGTCTCGGGCAAGAGAATTGTTTGAGCAGTTCTTGAAGAGTCCCAACTATGAAGGATTCTAAGAAGAGAATGAGATTTATTTTTTGCTTTATAGAGAAGGCATTAATGATGGCAATCTCAACAAACTATTTACAATTTTCTCACTTCCACTGCAACACAATGATAGTAAAACAAAAATAAATTGTCCTTGCATTTAGCTAAATATGAACACAATCATTAATGGTTGAACCTAATTTAACTAAAGATGAACCCAATCGTCATTCCAGGCACTTCTCGCTTTCCATGAAATAAATGATTTGTTGCCATATTGTAAAGGACAAATTTAATAATTGCTCGACCTGGATTTGGAAAGTGAGACACTTCAATGCATAAACGCCACTTTTGCACCATTTTGACACATCGCCCAGACCTTTGCCATCTCAAAATCAAAATAATATTTTAATTTCTAATAATGTAAGTTTTATTATAAACATGTAGTTGACTTGAATTAAAGAATTCCACCAAGTAAGTTGACCAACAATTAATTCAGAAAACAACAGGAGCCTGGAGTGTTGAAGAATATAGGCTTTATCATTTCATCACGAGCCTGGAGTGTTGAAGAATATAGGCTTTATCATCTCATCACAAACATTCATATTAAACTGTTTGAACTTTGTAATGATTTCCAATTGCAAGGCAACACATAAATGTCAAAAGCTTAGATGTATCATGAAAATTGACAGATATCTCATTAATGACTTTGATTCTATTAATTATCTGGTCCTGAGCAATTCTTTTTTTCTCCAAATTTGCTAAAATGCTCAATGCACGTCATAGAGTGTACTATCATTTACCTCAAACGAGGACTTAAAACACAAACAAGAGCAATTTAGTTTGAAATAATAGTATTTCACCAAAAATTGTTATAGAAGATATTCTTTGCTTTATACAAAATTCAATTCTAATATCTTGCATTTTCGATCTTCATTGGGAAGCCCAATATATACAGATACTCAAACTAATCTTTTTGAAGTTGTACATAAAATGATATTAGAATTGCTCATCACCATATGAAGTTGCAAATTAGGCTGGCGCAAACAATGGAGTCATTTCATGTTCATATCAGTTTTAATCTTCAAAATGCAGCTGTCGCAATGCTTACTTCATTCATTGTACGACATGACTCATGTCATCATTCACTCTTGAAATGTCGAAGTATTTTGGGCCGTAAAATCAGTAAATAATGAGCACTGCCGGTCAGTAACAGTCAACATGTTTTTCAAAATGTTGTACACAAGCTACTTTTTAGATTAGATGAACACTGCTGTGGAACAAGATATGTAGTGGTAGACAATCTGCTCCTTTTGGATTCCGATAATCTTATCCTGGAGATAGTAAATGCAAGAGAATCTACAAGTTCATATTACCCTGCTGCTTGGATATCATACTCTGGTTTCTTTCGACGTGAGAGAAAATCCCCAGAGAAAGATTCATCTTCTCCATGCTCTGTCGGAATTGAATTTATGAACTATGCTCTCCTCTTCCTTGTACGTGGAGATAGGGAAGGCAGGGATTCTAACCATTCATCCTTGACAGGATAGGTATGTTTTTTCCTTTTTGAACTGCTTGATCGCACCTTTATATTAGATTTTGTGTAAAACATGATCCAAGGGTGGCCTACAACAGCAACAAAAGATATGATCATAAAATTCATATGTGCATAATTGCATCTTAGCAAAAAATACAAGACACTACATACAAAATATGTAATTCTTGGTAGTACAATAGTTTCACTTACTCAAAACTTCTTCTGGAGAAAGTCTCTTTCCAGCATCCCTGGAAAGCATCCTCGATAACAAATCCTTAAATCATTGTCTAGATCAAGAAAATCAACAGCCAGGCAAGCCCAATTAGTGGCATCCCCTAGTCTCAATTGGACTTTGCAAAATCTCTATGGGAACTCAAATACCAATCACCATTGTGCCTCCATGACCTTCTCAGGAGAAAAACAAACAAAATCCCCAACGGAGACATCACCAGTAGTGAGGGACAGGTCCAAAGTCAACCACGTTATAAAAAAACCAATCCTAGAATCAACAATAACCTGCAAAGTGGTGTGAATACACAAGTCAAAACACACTCCAACAGGAGGTCCATCTCCTTAACTAAAATGGAATTCACTGAATTGAACAAACTGCTAACACCACAAATGTTGTGGTCAATTCAATTTCCAAGCATAAAGCAATAAACAATATTGTGCAAGGACGCTAGTGCTCTTCTCCTCTGATTCTACACAACCATGAAACTTCATTGGCGATCTGTTGTTGGAATTCTACACAATCGAATTTCGAGGAGAAAAAGAGGATATGGTCTTGAAGACAAACAATGCATGGCCCAAACCATGATTGAATAACCAATCATGAATATCCCATAAAACTTGCAGAATAACACCATTGGCACTTACAGTCTGATTGCCTCTGAACTTCTAGAGCAACTGCTTCACCTATAGAGATGTCAAGAGGTTTATTATCAACCTCATCCAACTTAGTCCTCGTGTTGAAGTACTTCTTGCCAAAGACATGCTCTTTTTGGAGATCATGGTGGCTTCGATAACTGAAGGCTTGGCCTTAGTCTTTTTCAAAGCCTCCTTCTTCATGTCTCCCAACAGCAAAACGACCTCTTCATCACAGACAACTGCGACATAGAATCCTTCTTGGGGTTCATGCCCGCAAAGGAATTTAGTAGAGCCAAGATCCCAGAAAACTTCGACCTTTAGTCCATCGACCTAAAAGCTCTTAAAGCCCTGTTTTCTCCAGAAGTACCATGGCTTAAGCTCTACTTTGTACATTGATTGAGCACTAAGGTCCTCATCCTCGTCTACTGATATACTCAGGCCCTGGCCCATGACATTCTTGCACCAGGTCACGGTTAGAAGTCGACAATGCCCTGCCAGTTTGGTCTGATATGTGCAGGTAACCAGACTCTGGGTCGATTTGCCTTGGAGGCCTCTGTCGCCAGAAAAACAAGAAGGAATTGCATCCGACATGTGAGCAGCCCGCGCAATTCCTCATTTCGAATCCAGAAATGGCAATAACTCTCCACGGCTGCAATTCCAGCTCGAACTCGATCTGTGAGGCGATGTGAGTCCTGCCAGCTCTGATCAGATTTTCTGTCAGGGAATGTCAGGAATACCAGGTGAGGGTGGCAGAGCTAGGGGAAGGTGGCAAAGGGCAGAGGGATTGGCAGCCGCCGGAGCCGGACGATTTTCTGGGCGGTGATGGAAACCGGGCCATTCCTCGGTCTAGGTAGACTACTCCTTTATAAATAAGCGAATAATAAACCCAATGTGCACATGCATATCGGAACAATATAATTTGAGTCGTAGGTGGGCATGAATCCCCTTTCTAGTTCCCCATTCAACGTCGATTTCACCCAACTCTGTAGATGACCTCATCATTGTGAAAAGCCTAAGAGCAAACACTGTGATATTCTACATAAGTTTTGTTCATGTTTAGGGTTTTTTTTGTTTAGGTTGTGCATGTTTATGGTTTTTTGGTTTAACTTTAGACTCTTCAAGGTTTTAGATGTTTTTGATATTACTGAATCTCAATAAAAATTTAAATATTGCAATAATCAAATAAATTTAAAAAAAATTACCAAAAAATCACCGTCCTAGCTAAATTATAATCTCTCTATTTGAACAGATTTCTTAAAAAAAAAATCACCCACCAAAAAGTCACAATCTACGTGAAATTCTGGCCTGAATAGACAACGCCTTTATATGCATTTCTATATATATTTATTTTTATTTTTTCCGTGAATCAATGGTTTCAATTAGGGCAAAGGCTCGCATTCGTGTATTTATAGTTGTCAATTACCTCTATCTACACAATCTACATGAAATTCTGGCCTGAATAGAGTAGGCCGAAATGTATTTATTTCAATTTTTATTTTTTCCGTGAATCGATGGTTTCAATTAGGGCAAAGGCTCGCATTCGTGTATTTATACTTGTCTATTGCCTCTATCTATAGTTCTATTTAGCTTAACTCTCCGTAGTTGACAATTAGCAGCCTCTGCAATAAATATTGTTGAAACATTAATTCTACTTGCCGTGTGAGAGCATTAAAGAGCGACGCAAAACCATTTCTGAAAAACCACAAATTATTTCGCACCGCTTTTCTTAAAAGGTTGTTTTTGTCAGAGGGCACCCCGACTTGTTGCCACGCGTCTTGTGTACAAACACAAAACCACCCACTCCCGGGAAGCTAAACTTCGATTGGTTTGTGTGAGTTTGGTGTGCTAATTGCGTCCAATCAGGTCAACGTACAAGGATCTTCATCAACCTCCCTGAACTTTTTGTTTGACCGTCGTAAAAGTCATTAATGAACTTTAATATTGTTCCTAGGATGGCTGGTAAATGTTTTAATTTTTGTTTGCATGGAACTATGGTGAATTTAAAGATAGGTATGGGTAAGTCAAGCTATCATTAATTTTTTTTGGTTTTGGTATATGTTTTGTTTTTTGTCTTCATTCGCATATGAATTGTAATGTGTAATGAAAAGGGTAGCACATCAGCGCGAAACGGCTAGCATGGTGTGAAACACACATGAGTGTGAAACAGAACAACGATGGTGTGTATTTTGAGAATATGTAATTTGCCAATACGCAGCAGCGTGATGTAATTTTTTTTTGTTGTTGTTAAAACGAATGGGAAGGCAATGTAATTTTTTTTTGAATATGAAATGTAAAATCCCCAGCATTTCGAATGTAATGAAGAATTTCACACAGAAGTGAATGTAAAAGAATTTCTTTTAGAGCAGTAAACTTATGTAAGAATTTTTACTCTACAGCGGTAAATGTAAAAACCCTTTTTACAGCAGTAAATGTGAATGTAGATTTTACACAACAATGTAAAAATCATTTGTAACAGAGGGAGAGTAATTTTGTTTTTGGTGAAAATTTTTTGGTGAATCCCTCACAATAAGAGGAAGAAATATGTATCAGAGTTTTTATTAATGAATATAAAGGTTTTATTGGTGTGAAAAACCTCTGTTCTCAAAATTTTATTTGCTTCCCTGTGCAAAAGATCCTGAGGAGAAAAACAGAGCATTGCTCTATATTCAATCAATTGTTTGTTTTTGGGATTTTACGAGAAAAATCCCCAACAATGGTATCAGAGCCAGGTTCAGGCTCTTTGAAGGTGTAAATACGCTGAAGGAAGTTTCTTTTTGTTGCAGCAGTAAATCTTCTCCTGCGAAGTGAAGTCTCAAGCAATAGGATTCAGGTATTCCTCAAAGTTTTTTTTTTGTCACTGCTGAAGAAACAGTCAGTATTTTAAATACACATTCAAGGATTAAGAAGCATAGCTGAGAATTCAAGGAATGGCTAGCACAAGCATTAGTATAGGTCTGTTTAATTCTCAATTCCCACAGTTCAATGGGAAAAACTATGACTATTCGGCAATAACCATGAAAGCCCTGTTTGTCTGTCAAGATTTATGGGAATTAGTTCAAGATGGTTTTTAAGAACCAGCAGATGAAAATGAGTTTAATAGATTAACTTAGGCAGAGAAAGATCTATTAAAGAGCAATAGGAAGAAGGATTCAAAAGCCCTTGTATTTTTTTATCAAGCAGTGGACCAGAGTGTGTTTCCAAGGATAGCAGTAGCTAAGACATCCAAAGAAGCATGGCAAACCCTTAAGACAGCCTATCAAGGCATGGAGAAAGTGAAGACAACAAAACTATAGTTGTTGAGGAGAGATTTTGAGAATCTGAACATGAAAGAATCAGACAATATTGACTCATTCTTCACACATGTGATTGGTTTGGTCACACAGATAAGGACTCATGGAGAAGTTCTTGAAGAAAGGAGGATTGTGGAGAAACTATTTAGGGTCCTACCCTCAAAGTTTGATGTGATTGTCACCACAATAGAAGAGACAAAGGATCTCTCAAACTTTTCAGTTGATGAACTCCATGCATCACTGATAACACGAGCAAAGGTTGAGTAGAAATGAAAACTCATCTCTAGAGCAGGTCTTCAAGACCCAGATGTCCTTTGGAAGAGGAAGAGGTCAAGGCAGAGGAAACAAGAGAGGAAGAGGCAGAAGCCAAAACAGAGGTGGAAGGAACAGTCCAGCAAA
>APFE031241088.1:0-22784 GCA_000404065.3 Pinus taeda | reverse complement strand
AGATGCAGTTGACAGATTGCTACAATATGGTTGTCTTTTGTTTTCATTTGATTGTCCTTTTACAAGCTTGTTGGAATCATCAGTCAAGGTAGATCTTGTTTTGTTCACCAGTGCAAAGATTGGATTCAGTTTGAGGTTTGAGTTGCTTCTGCCATTTCATGTTCCAGTTTTATCTTGTTGAAGCACAGTCAATCAATCAAATTATATGAGCAGCTACTTGATTGGCTTTACTGGAAATTTGAGATCACTTGATTTAACACTTGTGCTCAACAAAGTAGGATAAGTAGGAAATGGTGTGCAATAAGCTTGCTTCGAAAGCATATCTTTCAGCACGTGTGTTTTCAGATTGTGGTTTGAGAATCTTCTTTAGTACTTTTCAGAATTCCATTTCAGCAGTGTGCCAGTTTCCAACAGTCTTGTGGCAGATTGGTATTTCTTTCAGCATTCATTTTTAGTTTGCAATTGTGTATTGAAGATTTGGAAGAGAGCAGGTTACAGGCTCCAGTTGCCAAATTGAGTTTGGGATCAACCAAATGGATAAGGCACATGGTCTACGATGTTCTTGGCACCTCGCAGGGAAGATGCCATCCCCTTTGGAGCCAATGTTAGGGTCCTATATTATAGGAATCTTTGTCATTTCAGTCTTTCTATTCATTTGAGATAAATTTGTAAATGTCAGTTTTGGTTTCATGTGTGTTATGGCCTAAAGGGGTCTATTGTGAATAAGAGGTCGAGATTTAGATTGAGTATCATGTAAAGTTGTTGAGTCAAAGGTCTATTTGCTAAAATCTAAAGTTGTAATGTCATGAAGGATCATCATTAAAAGGGTAATCCTAAGGGGTCATTGGTCACCATGAAAGGGTATTTAAAGATCATGTCATGAAAGATTTTGGTCATCATGAGTTAGTTAGTTTAATTCTGTCAGTGATGGGAATCTATAGTCAGTCATGTCATGATGTCATGGTTTCATCATTACAAAAATCAATTATCATTTTCCATATCAAGAAAGTGGATAATCATTACCCTAAAGAAAATCTTTGTAAGATATAAAGGTCCTAAATGTGCTTCCTTACTCTCATCTCTCTCATTCAAAGCACGTGCTCTGAAAACATTTTGAAGGTCGAAGGAAGGAGTGTTGCATGTCTGCAAATTCGAACTGTTGCACAAAATGGAGGACGCTGTGAAACTGAGAAAATGGAGGATGCTGCGACAGTTGCTACAAATCTAATAACAAAGGGAGATAGTGTTTTGGAGGCTTACTTTCAGTTTTGGGGTTGTTTCATAGGTTCATAAGCTTCACAAGGACATTCCAAGACAACCCATCAGTTTCATTTATCAAAGATAGGCTACAAGTATACAAAACATGGAATGTTGCACAAGTTGCTACGAAACTGTCAAAAGCATTAGGGTTTAATTAAAAATCAAATTTTTGGCATTATTTTTGTGTGTGGGAACTTAAAAGAGGTCTACAAGGGTGGAAACATCATCAATTATCCATTTTTGCTCAGCCAAAGTTCAAGCATGTGATTAAAGCCATGAAAAGGCAGCCCGTTGCGAAAGTGCGTTGCGCAAACATATTTTCACCATATCTCTTAAACTGTATACCCGCTTACCATGAAATTTTTACAGGAGATGCATGGGGGTGAGATGAATAAACTCAGTTAATTTCAGCCCAAAATGCTTCACGGTTTTCGAGAAACAAGCTACTATCACCTACAACCATTTTTGGATTTTCTCAAGATCAGTGAGTCGGATTTGGCTCAAAATTTTTGTGGAGATGAAGTATGATGATAGTAACTTTGTTGTAAACATTTCAGTGCCACCAGACTCACCGTTTGGGAGATATTCAAAAAACACAGTCGTTGCGCAAAGGAGGCAGGGGAGACGCTGCGTTTTTTACAGTATCACTTCAAAATCTATTTCTGACCTAAGGGAGATGAATTTTGAAAAAGTGAAAGAGGTTTTTGTCAAACACTAGATAAGTTATAAACACCTCTCTCAGTTTTTGCACAGGAATTACAATGTGTCACTTTGAGACCCATTTTTCACAATTTTGCCAAGCCAAATTTATTGACAGAGTTCTAGAATATTTTTCTACCCAATGCCATGATTTTCTCTTCAGTTAGCATATTTTTGGTTAGTCAAAAACCAAACCCTAAATAGTAGGATATGGGCAGATTTTCCAAATATTCTATTCCTAAAGCATTGTAACCTCTTCCTATCTTTTGGAAAAGGATGGATTTTGACCCCCTTTGACTTAGGAAGAGTATATTTTATATAATTCATGTATCTGAATGTAAAAAGGGTTGGTTGGTTAGATTGGAGAGAAAGAGACTTGTGTATGTGATATCTTTTCTGAAATTTTTTGCCAGTGAATGAAAGACAAAAGGTGATTTGTTGGGATTCCTGTGTCAGATATTGATGGTGTTGTGCTTCTTTCATGTTGTAAGTTTGTCTTATGTTTTTACATCTCTTGAATGTACGTCTTCATGCTTGGAGGAACCAGATGTTTAACTCAGAATTCATCTAAAAGGTGCTCTGATTTAGTTTTACCAAGTGATCTATGTTTTCTTCTTAAAGCAACATTCAAAATTTATCTGCAGTTAGATATTGTTTGTGTTGTTTCCATCTTTTCTCACACTCACCTTCCTACAACGAATTAATTCCATCACCAAGACTGCCTACCTTGCCCCTGTTGAAAAACTCTTTCTCTCTTCATCATATCACTGGACAAATAATAAATTTGACATGACTCCATGCCCAATGGATCTTCTTCCTTTCTTACCAACAATCCTTTGAAAATCATACCTTATTAAGCACTATACCTAGCCTATATTAGATTAGTCGAACAACATAAGTGAGAGAGCCCTCTCCAAGCCTAGAAGCGGTAGATTCTAGCCTAAAAGTGGTTTGTGATTACCTCTGGAATTTCTCCCCTCAGCCTAAGGAAATTCACGGAGTGCTAACAATGGGTAAAGAGACACATCCATTGGACTTCTTGAGCCTACATAATGATGAGGCCAACATGAACAATTTGCACATGTGTGAGCATAAATTCAAAATCACACTTCTACTTGTCCGAATGAGATGATCTTTATATCAATCTTAGACCTCTTGAAAAGAGGAATCTAATGCAATCATCATCTCCATCAAATGAGCTGTCCCAAGTTGGAATATGGCCCTAGTTGCCAATTTTAACATTTGTCTAGTCAGCCGATGGACCAACCCAAATACACCTCAATGGAATTACCAATTGACCACCAAAACCGGATTTAATCACAAACTCCAATGCTTCTTCTAGAGGTTCAATTGGTATATTAGTTTGTTTGATGCTAACAATTGGACTTAACCTATGAGTAAATTTAGGATTTAGAAGTCAATGTTTAGAAGTAGTTTACATGTTCTTGATTACTTGGTTGATTGATGGCACTTAGGATAGAAGAATAACATCTGTAACAATATTTGAGTTTACTAATTTCCATTGTTATAAAGGACATGAATGCCTCTAAAACTAATTGATGAATGGTAATCTGAACTATGCATATCTCATGGTGTTTTTGCATGTGTGTGAGTCATTTCCCTATTGTGTCATAAATTTTAATGAAAAATTTGTCATATTTCCTCCGGTATCCATACCCATTTATGTATCTGTTTCAGTGCAGATTATTTAATTATTGTAAATCATGAAAGTCTATTTAGTAATCAAAAAAATGGATTTTATTTAACCCTTAAAAGTGTAATTGAGACTTTAAGCTAAAGGGGGGGCTATTAAGGGATGAGGACAGGTAGATGAGGGGTTCTAGGCCTATTTAACATTTACCCTTTTCTTAGAACACAAATCCCTATCAACACATATCTATATCAATTTCCATTCTCCACCAGTGTCACATTAATCAAGAACAAAAGGAAGAAAATGCAAGTGTGACATTCGTTGGCCTCTATTAAACCCATGTTAGCATCATATGAGGTCATGATCGATTATGGGTGTGAATGAACCTAATATTGTTTGGCAACATATGTTCGCCCCATTATCCCTACCTAAATCCTATAAAGACATAAAAATTTCAAACATTGAACAAGGCTAACAGTCACATTGGGCCTAACTGAATTATATTTTAGGCAAAATATTATATAACACCAGTTCAATCCATTAAAAATCTTTGGCTCAAATCTTGGATTTATAAAAACAATTGATGAGATTTCCCATCATGAACACTCAAAAAGCTTCAAAAGAAACTTTCTGCAATAGTAACTCACAACATTCAATCAAATATTGCCTATGAAATCTTCCTTTGGGGACTCATAACTTCTCCACCCTCTTTGAGTGATCATCACAAATGTAGTCATCATTCCCTCTACCCTGCCCAAACCCTTATGCAGTCCAATTCTTACAAGATTAATTGTAGAGAACTATAGCATTCTCCTCCATGAATTAGAGGAATTTCAAATTCACAGCGCTTTAGAATATCAATGAAACATCACTTTAGTTGATATGAATTTTGACTAAATTTATCCTTAAACTCTAACGTAAAATTATCCCAACCACCTCTTGTATTTTATCTAAATGCATTAGGTCCTCCACCCTTCTTGAGTGGTTGCCACAAATGTAGTCATGACTCTCTCTGGCTTGATCAAAAATTTATGTTGTGCTATTCTTACTAGATTAACAATAGAGAACAATGGCATTAAGTTTTAACATCCATGGGTAGAGTGAACCCCATGAATCAAAGAACTTCAAATTCATACTTCTTTAGAATATCAATAAAACTTCACTTTTGCCCAATATGAAATTAGTCCAAATTTATCCTCATGTAAACCCTCTGTTTTTTAAAACGGTCGTTTCGAAACCGACTCGACCAAGTTGGTCCAAGTTATTGGGCTACCGAGTCGACTCGGCCTTTGAACCGGACCGACCGACCGAGTTGTTACCGTGCCGACCGAGTTGGCTAATGACTCAGTCGGCTTGGTAACAACCCAGCCAGCTCGGCCGAGTCCGAGCCAACTCGACCGGCTCGGTGACAGTGGTCGGTCAAGTCACTTCAGCGCAATTTGTTTCTTGAAATTTTCTTTTTGGGGACCCCAAAGCCCAATGTAATCTGCTTTGGGTTCTTTGGGGTCCATTCCCCTCTCCTAAACCCTATAAAACCCACCAAACCCCTCTCATTTCCTCACAGCCATCTCATTGCATTTGAGTGAGAATTTGAGTGAGAGTTTGTGAGGAGTTGTGGAGTTTGTTTTTGGAGCAACAGTGACGAGTCTTGGGCAAGCATTGTAGCAAGAGTGAGGAGCTTCTTGGGCATCCATTGGAGCAACATTGAGGAGTTGGTTTGTTGGAGCAACCTTGAGGAGGCAATTTGTGCCTAGAGGTATTTTTTTCACTTGCAAAAATCTGTTTTTGCTTATTTATTTTTTTGTGCAAATCTGGAAATTGAAAAGAGTGTTTTTTTGTGAAAGAAATGAACATTGAAGAAATGCTATTTTTTATTTTCATTTTCAGATTTTTTTCCTTTGATTTCCAAGTGAAAAAATAGCACCTAGAGTGAAAGATGTTGCTTGGGCATATGTTGAAATGGTTGATAGTCAAATGCATTGCAAATTTTGCCATAGAAAAATTAAGGAAGGTCCTGGGGGCATTAATAGGCTGAAAGAACACTTGGCAAGGATTAGAGGCCAAATTACTCCATGTGAATCACCAAAAATTAGGGAGATTAGGAAGGATTTGTTAGCCAACTTTGAGAAGTTTAAAGAAGAAAAGGCTAGCCAAAAATAATTAGAGGCTGAAATTGGGAGGAAGAGGAGCATACAAAAAATGATGGCTACCAACCCCAATTTTGATTTTGAGGGTCCTTCTTCTATCCCTTGTACTGATGCATCCAACCCCTTCTGAAATGTTCCTCCCTCTTTAGAGTCTATTCAAGAAAAGGGTTAGGGTAAAATGAAAAAGAAAGGTGATATGAATATCAAAAGTTATTTCACTATCACACCCTCCTCTGCATCAGATGCACATGGTCCTCAAGCTAGTAGAACTTTGCAGCCCACTTTAGATGACCATTGGAAGAAAGAATTGAGGGAGACTACTTGCGATTACATATGTAGATGGTGGTATGATGCTAATATCCCCTTCAATGCTTCTCGTTCACCATATTATGAGCCTATGTTTGATGTCATACATGCTACTAGAAAAGGCTTCAAAGGCCCTACTATGCATGAGATAATGAGTATTTGAAAGATTTCAAGGACTCATGGGCAAGAATAGGATGTACCATCATGTCAGATGGATGGACTGATCAAAGGAACCGTACCATCATAAACTTTCTTATCTTCTGCCCACAGGGAACCATGTTTCTAAAATCAGTCGATGCATCTGATAAGGTAAAAGATGGACATTTGTTGTTTCAACTATTGGATGAGATTGTTGAGGAGGTGGGGGTGGCTAATGTTGTTCAAGTCATCACAGATAATGCCTCTATGTTCTTGTTGGTAAATTGTTAGAGGAAAAACACAAAACCATCTTTTGGACCCCATGTGTTGCACATTACATAGACCTCATGCTTGAGGATAATGGCAAATTAGATTGGGTCAAAAACATTGTAGATCATGCCAAAAGCATAACAAAATTTATCTACAATCATTCATGGATTTTGAGCCTTATGAGGAAACACACAGGGGATAGGGATATTATTAGGCCTGCCATCACTAGATTTGCTACTCATTTTTTGACATTGCAATCTATGCTTTCACAACATAGAAACTTGCAAAAGATATTTTCCAATGATGAATGGAATCAAAGCCAGTGGCCTCACATACAGAATGGCAGAGAATTGAAAAAGAAAGTTAATGAAGAAATATTTTGGAGAAAGGCAGCAGAAATTGTGAAGGTTGATGAGCCACTGGTTAAGATGTTGCAGTTGGTGGATGGGGAAAGATTGGCTATGGGCTTCATTTATAAGGCTATGGATCAAACAAAGGAGCAAATAAAGAGGACAAACAAGGATAAAGTCGCTAAGTATGGGCCCATTTGGGCAATCATTGACGAAAGATGGAACAATCAACACCATCACCCAGTACATGCGGCTGGGCATTTTTTGAACCCGTGGTATCATTATAAAGCTCTGGTGGCAGGAGCTTTGAAGGGGGAGGTTAGAGATGGATTGATTGACTGCATTAATGGCATGATCCCATTGGAGTGTGATCAACTAGAGATACACCGACAGGTCACAACCTTCAACAAAGCCACAGGTACCTTTGGGAAGAACCTAGCAAAGATCGCAAGGGAAGTTGATGAGACAGGTAAATAAAAATTTCAATTTTCAAATTCATGATACTTATTTTGTTAAATCGTTTATAATTTGAAAGTTGAATATAATTTGTAATTTTGTTGAGCTAACTCATTACACTCCTATGTTTTTGCACCACAATGGTGGGAGGCTTTTGGTAGCCATTGTCCTGAATTGCAGAAGTTTGCAATTCGTGTTTTGAGTCAAACTTGCAATGCTACTGGGTGTGAGCACAATTGGTCTGTCTTTGAGAGGATTCACACGAAGAAGAGAAACTGTTTGGATCAAAAACGGTTAAATGATCTAGTCTATGTCCGATACAACCTCCGACTCAAACGCAACCAATTGCTGAACAAAGACCTGATTCAAATCCCATTGTGTTGGAAGACATTGATCCAACATCAGATTAGGTAGTGGAGAGTCATCCAGCAGAGTTTGATTCTGATGAGGATCTTGATTTAGATTTACAGGTGGAGGCATCACTCGAACATAATGTTCAGTTGAATGCAGATCCACTTGTACCAACTTTAGGGCCAGCCCCAAGTCCTCCAATTGCAGGCGCTTCCTCTGCTCAGCCACGACAAAAGCAGATATCTTGTCTATCTCAACTTGCAGCTGTTGCACAGCCTGCTAGTGCTACCACTTCTACAGTTGCAGTTGGAGATGATGATGAGGAGGAGCCATGGGCTTCCCTGCCTAACTCTGATCCAAAGGTTGAGCCAGATGATGTTGGCTCCTCTAGCAATAGCCAGTAGTACTCATCACAGTTTACTTTTGTTGTAGAGACCATTTCTAGCCTCCTTGGTTATGTGTTTTTGTTTTGATCTCTATATCGTCATCATGTATGTATTGGACAGTGCACTGGGTGCCATTTTGATATAATGGATATATTCCTAAGCCTACTTTGATCATATGTTGTCTTCTATCTATATTCTAATGTTGTGTGTTTGGAAACATGAATGAAAATCTTTAAAATTATGTTTTTTTATAAAAACATAAATATTAATGTATTGTTTACAACGACCGAGTCATTGAAATCGAGCTGGCCAAGTCGATACCGCGTCGGAGTTGGAGTCGGAGTCGACCCTCGGCTGAGTCAGAGTCGGATTCAAAGTTTTAAAACATTGTGTAAACCTAACAGAATGCTATGCCAACCACTTCTTATATTTCACCTTAATGTATTAGGTTGGTCGTAACAACCATCAATATCATAAATTGAAGGATCCCAACCAAGTTGGACATTCCCATTCTGTTGGAATGCGCCATCCTACCAAGTGTTTGCAAAATAGTAATCATATACCCTACAAGTGTTTGCAAAAAAGCATTCACAGTCCTAGAACTTTGATGTTGGATTTATTTGTATTGACTATAGATTTCTACTTTAGTGGTGTATGATCTTGTTTTAATGTTCTTTGTAAGACACTTCTACTAGGAGAATCCGCGAACTCGTCACTACCTAAAGGTTCACTTTCACATATATTGATGTCCAAGACCATTTGTCTTCAAGATTGGCAAAAATAAAGGATCTATCATGAAAATAAAACAATATACTCTTTCCCTTCTATGAAATGTGTCCTTTCAAAAAAAATTACATTTTATATTTTGAAATACCAA
Organism: Pinus taeda; assembly: GCA_000404065.3. Taxonomy (NCBI): domain Eukaryota; kingdom Viridiplantae; phylum Streptophyta; class Pinopsida; order Pinales; family Pinaceae; genus Pinus; species Pinus taeda. The sequence continues at coordinate 13,893 of APFE031241088.1, read as the reverse complement.
CCACTTAAATCATAACAGTCTTACCTGCAACCTTTCTGATGATAAAATGGCATTGTATACATGGTAGGAAATGCTACATCTCCTATTGGTGTTATACATTAAAGAGGTAAAATAGTTCCAACATTTAGCAACAAATCAAAAGGAACCCTTGTAACCCTCATCCATGACAAAAGGATAATCCAACTTCAAAGAAGTTTACTACATACGCAATCTAGTAATTTATTAGGTCTTTCCTCTTGAAATTCTTTGTCATTAAATTATAAAGTTCTCAAAGTTCATTAAACCAATTTTTTAAGCAGTAGATATGGAATGATCCGTGTAACTCCAAATGTGTGTAATTAGGGTAAAACCAATTGCCACAGATGTCATTCTAGCATTAGACATCATGGATAAAGCTATGGAATCCACTGATATATTTTCTCCTAATTAAATACTGCATCGCTAAGAGGAGGAGTTTTATTATTTAGCATTGTACTTGTTTTATAGCTGAGCAAACATCCAGGATTGATATTTTGAGAGCATAATAAAGGAGGAGGATCTTGTACAAGTGGTTCAGGCCACCTTGTCAAAAAGTAACTCCATTGTGAGTTTCCGTTTTTTTTATGTGTATTTCATAACGAAAGCAAATAGAGAATAGAATAGGCATCACCTTCTAGCTAAGTTTTTTTTCATATTGTATTCCCCAATATAAATCTTGTGTTCATTTTTGTGGATGGTGTGTACAAGTGTTTGTTCTTTCATTTTGTCATATTTCAAATCTTTCTCACACCACATTTTTTCTTTGAACTTAGAAGTAACACTAGCTTTAATGTTATTTATGTTTTGCAATGCATTATTCTCGTTGATCTCCCAATAGTTTAACCAGGCCCTTGTGTCTTTATGCCACCCCAATTGAACCTTAGGTGGTTTTGGCTGGAATTTAAAGCTAACTTAAGAAGTCTATGATCGTCTATGTTTGTTATTACATAGATAACAAACATAAATCAAAAAAACCCACAAAACCCAAAACAATCATAGATGTTAGTCATACACTTGGCACCGCAGCACAAATCAATCAAGAGGGTTTTTCTTTTACTTATTCACAATTATATTTAACATTGTCAATTGTTCCCATCCACCACCGACCTAGACACATAAAGTGGCAAATGAGTTATAATCCGTGACATACTGGTGAGTCAGGGTCTAACCTGCCAGTACTGGTGTGTCTAACCTTTTGCTGGCAAGTACTCGCTGGAAGAGAGTTATAATGTGAACTAATCACTTTTCGACAGTTGTTTGAATTTTCTTTTTCCAATAATGGTAAGAAAGTGAAATTTCATTGTATTTTATTGCAATTCTGACTATCGTATGAAAGTGGTTATTCTATTTGTTATTTAGATGTGTTGTTTTGTAATTGGCATTCGCCTTTTAGGCATTGGCCAGGAAATGATCAATGCCGGACATATGTTGTCTAGCACTGATTGAAAAGTTTTTATTGTAGTTGCTGTTAAATACTCTCAAGAAACAACAACTATTTTTGTAGGTTTATTGTATCAGATTTGGAAGGTCTAGTTAGCCTGTCCTAGCAGAGTTTGACTTGAGAGTAACTTGGGATATTATTAACTATAATCTCAACCCGCCTAAGCTATTTTTCAAGGACGATTAAGATGAGGATTATGTATTCTGAATGAAATGCGATAAAGATAGCATTGCAGGATTGGCCTAGAAACATAAAGAGGAAAAGAGAGGTGACATACTCGGAAATTGTTTTCCCGTAAGTCCCAGGCAGAGCCCCTTCCTGAAAACGTTCTTTGCCAACCAAACCCACCTTAGGACTCGAGACTGTTCCTGATCCGAATAAATAAACAGATAAATTTATAATGGTCCTATCTTCGAAACCACAAACACGCATCATGCATTGCCTCCGCCGCAAGAGGAAAGGCGAGGAGGGAAAGCTGGGCATACCTGAACACCGTGCTATTAACCCAAATCTGGAGTAGCCTTTCCTCGGAGAAATGCTTACTTCTTCCCTGAATGCTGGAGTGCTTGTATTTGTGTGTCTAATTGTATGAAACTCTGTAGCGAAAAGCCATTTTCCCGAAACTATATTGGCCAGCTCCATTCCAACAACTAGGACAGATTCAACTTCGATTGACTTGACATAAGCCAGCTTATCTCTTACATAGGCAAAAGAACATCTGGAGCCATCGAAAACAACTTATATCCATTCTGTCTCCAAATTCGAATTCAATTTCATTCATGATCATGATTACGATGTAAAGCATCTATTTTAACTTCCTCCCCGCCAGTAACCTCGTTGGGGTGAATGCCCCCTTATTTTATTTTTAAATTAAGATACTTACATTACATTATTGGTATTAGTAAATGGAATTGACATTTCATATATGTGGTATTAGTAAATGGGGTTGATATATCCTGATTGAGTTAATTTCTTATTATTTATTATTTATATAATCACTGAGTTTATTTTTTATTATTTATATAACGTTGTTTGTTATTTGATAATTTGTATGGTAATTTTGTAATTATATTAAATAAATGTGAAAAGGTATATATATATTTGAAAATGGAAAATAGTTAATATTTGAAATTTTATTAATTGATATAGCAAAGACAACAAAAATATGTGAGCATTTTTTATCTATCATCATAACATAAAATTTTGGATTAAAAGAAAGATTAATCTATCAACATTCAATAAGAGATGTTATAAATGTAATTGTAGTTATAAGAAATTAAAATAAATTCCATATCAGAGGAAGAAAAATGGAAGTTTCGTGTTAGGTTTCGTCTCTTCGCAACACCCCGCATGATGTCGCCAAGGGGCTTATGCCTCCGAGATGCAGTGAGGACTGGTATTGGAGTGAAGACGATGCCCCTTTCAGCTTGTGAGGCGATGATCAAAGGGAGATCTCGACCTTTCATTATGCAACAAGGCCCAAATCATGCTTCCTCGAGCAATTATCCCACAATGGTAAGCATCTATTTTGGTTTATCAAAAATTTGTATGTCGAGGACCCTTTTGCACCTACAGAGAAGGAACAAAGCCCCAAATTGGCTCCCAAAGCCTAGATCTATGGCAGCGACCAGGATGATTTATGGTCATGGTGTTAGGAATGCCTTACGTGGTCGACTTCTAAACATTCCCTCTCGTGCGCATAGGAATCTCACACTTTCACCTTCAAATCAAGCTTTATCTCAGGCTAGAAGAGCCTCAAACATAAAGGAGGAGTTGATCCACCATTTACAGTCCATAGATCAAAATAAATTGTGATTGAGGATACGAGACACTCTCTTAGCCCAACCTCCAACATACATAAAGAAAAGCAGGACCTTCTAGCCATTTATAAAAACCCTATTAGGCAAATCCATACTGATATGTGTTAAGGATGAGGAAACAATGGAAAGCTTCAAAACTAAGATTCAGTAGCAAATGGGGCTCCCAACTGTAGAGCAGAAACTCATCTCAGAAGAGAAATTGTTACAAGACAAGAGAACTCTCAAAGACTATAACTTAAGCAGGGGATCCTCTCTCTCCTTAGTCTCAAGATTGCATGGCGAATCAGGGCATAGCCCATCGGTCTCTTATAAAGAAGCATCTAGAGCAGGTGCACGACAAGTTAAGGCTACCACCCCATCTGGGTCTCTACCCAGGCCTTACATAGTGGAAAATAAGGAAGAGTATCCACAAATAGAGATCAAGAATTCACAGGTAAATAATATGTTCTCATATTTTCACGAAAAGGTTGTAATTTGTAGATTCAATCATTTCTGGCCTAAAACTAAAGACCTTTACCAATGGATCTACACCAATTGGACCAAATAATGTGACATCTACCTTTGCTCAAAGGGTTTCTTCATAGTACACCCTTTCTTAAAAGCATATTACCAGAAGATTATGGAGGAGGGACCATGGTTATGGGGAAGTGTTGGGCTATTCACTACCCTCTGATTCCTAATTCGACTCATCCACCGTGGGAGTCACAAAAATGCATGTTTGGATTCACTTGCCAAACATCCCTCTCCCCTTTTGGCATCACATAGTTCTTGAAGGCATTGGAATTGCACTGAGAAAATTCATAAAAATAGACCATGAGAATGATGTTGATTTGGGGTAGCATCGGATGTGCTCTAGCCATGAAAATTGGTGGAGAGGCTAAAGCACATGAGATCTCAAAGACCCAGAAATGGTTTGGGAAAATTCTAACCGGTTTGGGAGATATTAAAATAATTAATATTTTTAATGGAGTTCCTAAGTCTAAACTTAGGAAAAGTAAAATATTAATGGGTATTACTATAAAACTTGGTTAGAAGGGTCCATAAGTCATAGATCAAGCCAAATCTAATCTTAGCCTTTGATTAGAGATTTAATCCCGGTCGTTGATGGACCAACGAGAAAAGTATAAGAAGAGGCTTGAGGGTCAGTTGGAGGATATACTGAGCGAGACCAGTTAGTTTGATTTCTGGAGCAGGGTTAGCTGAGAAATTCGAACTAGTGGTCTGGAGAGCAGCAGGAGGTAGCAATTACGGAATAGAGAGTCGGGAGCAGCACCAGAAGACTAGTGTAGAGGTTGGAGAGGCAGACGCAGAGGCAACAACAGACTGCGCAGTCACTGGAGGGCCTATGTGGGTGGCGTAGAAAGGACCAGTGCTGACGCAAAGAGGCAGGGGCTGACGCAGAGTGTCTGGGAGCTACGCAAAGGTCAGCCAAGCTGACGTTGAGACTGGGAGAAGTGTTGGAGAATTTTTCTCTCTTTTGGGTAAGCCAGTTTGGCACTCTGTTGTACTGAAGAATTGCTAAATAATAAAATCCTCCCTTGTTGCACTGGTTTTCCCACATTGGGTTTTTCCGGGCACTGTTGTCCAAAATATCTGTGTCGATGTGTTGATTCTTGTGCATGTGTTTGTTTCTGTATTATGGTGTGATATCTGCAGCATAATTTACTTTAATATTTATTGAAGGAAATTTATAAATAACTTATTGAAAAATAAGTAGGCAAAGTAAAGCAGTTGTTGTAGTGATAGAAATTTCACAAATAACAAAGGGGATTTTCACCTACGCTTGCATATGTGTGGAGATTGACCACAAAAATGGGCTACCAAATCGCATCCAGCTGAAATGGACATTTCTAGTGGACATAAAGTCTTGATTACGAAAACATGGCCTTCAAATGTCGCGTTTGTAACCAAACAAGACACTTGCAAGATACTCTCTAGCAAGAAATCCAACAAATAAGAGGAAAGGCCCGCGGACTAAGATAAAGATCTGGCAACCTTTTGATCCCCACTTTTAAGATAATGAAAAAGAGGTGGGTCTAAAGGACCTCCCCATCAAAGGTAATGATGAAATGACTGAAAATGTTGTTGGCATTATGATACAGGTGTTGTCCTTGACGGCAACTCACTCAGAGGTATGATACAGGTGTTGTCCTTGATGACAACTCACTTAGATGACAGATCATAGTGAAACAGGTCAAAAGCAAAGAAGTAATGATCAGAGAGAGGTATACGCAGGTTAACCTTGATGAAAGTGTGTATACACGCGGGTTAGCAGAACAAAAGGCATGTATAAGTACACACGCAGGTTCACAGAAGGAAAGGCGCATATATGTTGGAAAACTAAGTTTTGGTCCATCGTATTTGGTCCATGGTATTTTGGTATTGGTCCATGGTATTTGGTCCGAAGTGTTGACCGCAAGTATTGGGTCTAAGGTATTGGTTCTAAGTGGTTTTGGACCATGGTATTGAGAGAGGCCTAAACCTATATAAGGAGAAGATCATTAGGCCAAGAGGAAGCAAGCGTGCAAGTGATGAATATTTGATGAAGTGTGAGATCTAGTGTGCTAGTTATGGGTTTGTGATGCTTTGCTTAATCTGAACCTAGGAGGCACCTATGTGGTTGATAAAGGTTGATGGACCGGGATCATGAAGACTAAAATGCATTATCATTATATGGTATGATCATGAATAGATCTGAATACTGACGCATGTTTTATTCTTTATATCTTATGTTCTGGGTATATCTAAAGTTGAAAATTGCAGCGAAGGTATAAGTAATTATGTTCAGATCTATACGCGGGTTCTCTCTGGTGAAAGGGCGTATACACACTAGTTCGACACAGTAAAGTAGCGTATACATTATGAGATTTGATATTTGAGGTTGTTGTTCGTTCTAGTCGTTGTTGCAGAGTTCTGGGCACTGCTCTGTGTTCTAGTGACTGTGTTTGATGACAGGGTTTCAGTGATTCAGTTGTTGGGTGATTCAGAGTTAATGATTGTATTGCAGTGGTGATTGTTTTATATTTATGGATCCAGTCAAAAAATTTATGAAACATGGTGCCTAGAAGAAAAAAGCAGGTTGTAGCCTTCTATAGGTCAACACCTATGTACTAGTACATCAACTAGTACAAGAGCTAAGGGGGTTGTAGCTCCCTTCCAGGAGAAGCTGGAGAACGAGAGAAGGTTGTAGCCTTCTGTTGGTAGAAGCCTGCGTACTAGTATAAGACTACACCAATACAGAAATCTTGTAAAAAGAAGTTTCTTATTAAAAAAAGATAGAGACGAATTGCAGCAGGTGGTTTGCACCCACATTGGGTTTCCACCTTATATCATGGTGTTCATGTGTGTTTCTTATGTGTGATGATATGTTCTGTTTTACTGCACCTGTTTACTAGTTATATGGTTAATGAAGTTCTGATGCACTAATTAAAGATCAACATATGATGGATTAACTGAATCATAAGTTTAATGGATATATGCTAGTTGCATTAAACAAAGTTGCGTATACACGTGGGTTCCCTTAACAGAAGTAGCGTATATGTATCTGAGTATGAAAAATTGTTTGATTTGCTAATACTGATTCACCCCCCCCCCCTCTTAGTATTATTTCCAACAATTGGTATCAAAGCAGGTCCTTCAGAAGAAGCTTGATCACTTGAAGGAAGATCCATCAGGATGAGTAATCATGAAAGAGAGGGATCCATCAGACCACCAATCTTCGATGGGAGCAATTTTGTCTACTGGAAGATAAGAACGACGGCATATCTACAATCGCTTGGAACAAATGTTTAGGGAATCGTCGAAGGAGGATATACATATCCATCAGCAACTCCTACAGATACAGCAGATAGAAAGCAATACAAACTCAATGCCAAAGTTGTTACTATCTTATTAGGAAGCTTGTCACAATCAGAATTTTTCAAGGCCATGCAGTCCAAATCAGCTAAAGAAATATGAGACAAAATCATTTTGTGCTACGAAGGAGAGGATCGGGTAAAACAGGCTAAGCTTCAAATTCTAAGAATACGGTATGAAGCTCTTAAGATGCATAGTAATGAAAGCATATCTAATTACTTCCTACGTATAGATGAGATTGTCAATTGTATGAGGAATCTGGGTGAAGAAATTAAGGAAGTTGTCTTAGTTGAAAAAGTTTTGAGTTCCTTGTCTGCTAAATTTGAATCCAAAGTGTCTGCCATAGAAGAAAAGGAGGATCTGCAGAAAATCACTATGATGCAGCTACATGGAATCTTAACTGCTTTTGAGATGAGAAAAGGAGGACCATCAGATATGAGAGAAGCCACATTTAAAGTATCAGCAAATGGAAAAGAAAAACTCAGTGAATTAGGATACATTTCAGGAGAAGAATATGAGGTAAATTTTGTCAAGAATCTTGAATGAGGATTTGGAAGGTTCAAAGGTAAGTTACCTTTCAAATGCTTTTCTTGTGGTAGAGTTGGTCACTACGCTACTAGATGCCCTCATAACAAAGAAAAGATGTCTGAAGAAGGTAATAGAAATTATTATACACATGATAAAAGTAATGACTCATCCAATAGTGATGAAGACATTAGACTTCTCATGGCATATGAAAATAAGGACGTAGAAACAGAAGAAGTTACCAGATTAAAAGAACAGTTGGAGACAGTAACTAGAGTAAGGGAGCAGCTGCACGATATAATAAAAGATCAGAGCATAACAATTCAGAGACTTGAATCTAAGATCCTCTCTCTAAAAGAAGATCTTAAAGAATCAAAGCAGCAAAATAAAGAAGCTCTTGAAGAACAAGAACACAAAGTGCTCGAATTAAGGCAACAAGTGGAAGAAGGAAGAAAAGCTAAAGAAAACATAAGAAAGCAATATCTGGAAAAGAAAGAACAACATCAACTTGAGGTAAATATCTCAAAAGGTAAATTAGAAGAAAAGGATAATTGTTACGATTTCAAGACAGTACTAAAATTTTGGACGATATTCTTAGTAGTCAAAGATCCCTGCTATCAAAACTGGTCTTGGTTTTATGAAATTGTTGAAGGTGAATCTAGTTCATAGGGTGAGGAAAGGAATTCTAATGCAAAATCTGAAATGATCAACGAAGAGATAAGTGGTCAACCCCAGCAACAACCAAGGAAATAAATTCTTCAAATAAGATCTTTTCCTCCTAACTATGGAAGTGATAGTCGGTTATTTCCTCAAATGAATAATGTTGAATGTTATATATGTCATAACTTTTGACATATTGCAACTAGATGCAAAAGCAAAATGGGTCAAGACCATCACACAGAAATATCATCATGCTCTAGGTACTTCAAGGGATATTGTTTTGCTTGCAATATGTTTGGTCACAAAGCCATTGAATGCTATAGGAGGAATATGAAACATGTAAGATGTTATGCATGTAACAAGTTTGGACATAAAGTAATGGAATGCAAGAGCAAAATTCAAACTCCAAAGCAAGAGGATCACACATCATCACAATTCTAGGTATTGAAGAAGACAGAATTAGAGACAGAAAGATGTGGCATAACTCAATTAGCTGACATAACAGACACAGGGGAAATTGAAAGTGTAGACCTTTAGTATTCCAATTTCCATACGCAGATATTATGAAGATAAGTCATGTATATATGCGAGTTATAGGATGCAGAGTCGCGTATATGGAGCTCTGAAGAAAAAGTAGCAGAACGGACTCAAGAAATGGTTCGGTCATGGTATATGATGGTTGGCACAGGCTCAAGGGGAGCATATGCTTTGAATAATGCATTGCTGGCAGTATGGTTAGAAGTCTTTGGTGATGATGCTTATTGACACATCTTGCTTGACCAATAGAATGGATTGCAGTTTACAGGTCTGGATGCTAGTGACATATGCTTATGGTGTTTGATAGCTGCTGATAACTATCATGGTCTTGTTTAGGTCCTTGGTCTTTGTGAGTCATATGATGTATTTTGTTACCCCACTATGCATGGGATGGATGATGTAATGTTTCTTGTTTTTGAGTCATGTATAAACATTTGGTATATCCCCACTTGGTTGGGTGGATGAGTCAAAATGGTGTATTCCCACTTGGTTGGGAGATTGATGTTTGTATAGAGTCATGTTATGCTTTTGCACACCTTGCATGTGCTTAGGGGGAGCATGAACGGATTGGTACATCTTGGCATGTACAAAGGGGGAGCTCAATCAAAGATTTCAGCAGGTACTTAGGGGGAGTATGGACAACAGAATGTATATCAAGGAAGAGAATATCTTGGTCCACCCTTTGCCCTTGATGTCAAAGGGGGAGAGTGACTTGATGTGGTTGTTGCCATCAAGTCCAAAGGGGGAGATTGTTGGCATTATGATACAGGTGTTCTCTTTGATGGCAACTCACTCAGATGACAGATCATAGTGCAGCAGGTCAAGAGCAAAGAATTAATGATTAGAGAGAGGTATATGCAGGTTAACATTGATGAAAGTGCGTATACATGCGGGTTGGTAGAACAAAAGGCGCGTATACATACACATGCAGGTTCACAAAAGGAAAGGCGCGTACATGTTGGAAAACTAAGTTTTGGTCCGTGGTATTTGGTCCATGGTATTTTGGTATTGGTCCATGATATTTGGTCCGGAGTGTTGACCCCAGGTATTAGGTCCAAGGTATTAGTTCTATGTGGTTTTGGACCATGGTATTGAGAGAGGCCTAAACCTATATAAGGAGAAGATCATTAGGCCAAGAGGGAGCAAGCGTGCAAGTGATGAATATCTAATGAAGTGTGAGATCTAGTATGCTGGTTATGGGTTTGTGATGCTTTGCTTGATCTGAAACTAGGAGGCACCTATGTGGTTGATAAAGGTTGATGGACCGGGATCATGAAGACTAAAATGCATTATCATTATATGGTATGATCACGAATAGATCTTAATACTGACACATGTTTTATTCTTTATATCTTGTGTTCTGGGTATATCTGAAGTTGAAAATTGCAGCGAAGGTATAAGTAATTATGTTCAAATATGTACGCAGGTTCTCTCTGGTGAAAGGGTGTATACACGCTGGTTCGACACAGTAAAGTAGTGTATACATTATGAGATTTGATATTTGAGGTTGCTGTTGGTTCTAGTGGTTGTTGCAGAGTTCTGGGCACTACTCTGTGTTCTAGTGACTGTGTTTTGATGACACGGTTTCAGTGATTCAGTTGTTGGGTGATTTAGAGTTAATGATTGTATTGCAGTACTGATTGTTTTGTATTTATGGATCCAGTCTGAAAATTTATGAAACGTGGTCCCTGGAAGAAAAAAGAAGGTTGTAGCCTTCTATAGGTCAGCACCTATGTACTAGTACATCAGCTAGTACAAGAGCTAAGGGGGTTGTAGCTCCCTTCCAGGAGAAGCTAGAGAACGAGAAAAGGTTGTAGCCTTATGCAGGTAGAAGCGTGCGTACTGGTATAAGACTCTACCAGTACAAAAATATTGTAAAAAGAAGTTTCTTATTAAAAGAAGATAGAGACGGATTGTAGCGGGTGGTTTTCACCCACATTGGGTTTCCACCTTATATCATGGTGTTGATGTGTGTTTCTTATGTGTGATGATCTGTTATGTTTTACTGCAACTGTCTGCTGGTTATATGGTTAATGAAGTTTTGATGCACTAATTAAAGATTAACATATGATGGATTAACTGAATCATAAGTTTACTCGATATACGCTAGTTGCATTAAACAAAGTTGCGTATACATGCGGGGTTCCCTTAACTGAAGTAGCGTATATGTATCTGAGTATGAAAATGAAAAATTGTTTGATTTGCTAATACTGATTCACCCCCCACCCCCACCTCTCCACCCTCCCTCTCAGTATTATTTCCAACAAATGTCACACAGGACAAGCTCCCCCCATAGTCCAGAAGTCCAAATCAGAATACAGAGATGGTTGTCAAACCAAATTTAGCAGTCATCAAAGCAGCAACAATAAAGAATGAATCGATACCAAGAACCAAAAGAACACATGAAACGAAGAGCTTTGAATCTTAGAAGGAGCTCCCCCGTGTTGCAAACACGACAAACACCAGACTAGCAATTATCCAACCTTTCCCAGGGGTATGGAAGAAAGTAAAAAAGAAGAAAGGGAGGAAAGGCAAAGTGGATGATTTCTACAACTACACAAACCGTTAGGCTCTTCAACTAGTGTTTTCTCTACTTTTGCTCAATAATGAGGACTTTAAGCCAATTTCTATTGTGGATCCAAGTGATCCTCTATCTCCGCATGCATGCCAATCATGTATCTACAAAATGTAATTTTATTCCTTTTAATAAAAAAAATTACGCCTTTTTTTTTTCTCCGAGAGAAAATAAAACAAATTCCATATCAAACTAATTCATTATTATTATTAGAATAGTTTTGAGGTTAAATTGATTACTTGTAATTATTATTACATCAATTTGAGATCAAATCAATTAACTAATTAAGTTAGGTTCAAATCATACTGTCTAATTACTATTACTATTATTATCAAATTAAGTCTAAGATCAAATCAAATCAAATAATTGTCATTATAATTGTTATTATTATAATTTTGATGAAAATAAACTCCTACAAAGATAGCTAAGTAAGTTTATCTTGGGTGGTTGGGAGGAATGATTGATATCCTCCCTCCCTAGCTTCAATTCTTTCAAGTGACATGTTGAGTGCATATCAAGTATATTGTTGGAATGGATTTAGTCTCGTTGTTTAATTACCTTGAGCCCTAAAGAATATCTCACCCTTAGGTAATGGTTGGAGGGCAAGCAACAACCACTAAACAATGAAAACCAAGCAAGTGAGAATTAATTTATCATAATCATTTAAGGTTGATCCCAATTAAACATTGAAGGATAATGGTTAACTATAAGATGTTCTTAGTGATCGTTTATTGGTTTGAGAGGCTTCTATGATAGGGTTTTAGTTTACATGTACCTTAACCTCTTATGATTTTTCCTTCCTACCCTATGGTAAGGTTGATGATTATCATAATGTGAATATGTTAATTAGGCACGGAAAGAGTTAGGATTTTTGTGTAAACTTGATCCACCAAAACTTGAATGACAAAAAATTATTAACAAATAGGTAGTTTGTGAGAACTCATAGATCCTAACTTTAATAAGGTTGTATATATCATTTTTTTATATCTAACATATTTGTTACGTATTTGAATTCACATATATAACAATTTCAAATTAAGTAGTCTAAATATGTAATGAATTGGTCCTTTTTCAACTACTCAAAATAATAGGAGGGAAAACTAATATTTGAAATTTGAAATTTAGCCAAAAGATTTTTGGTTTGATGGAATTATAGATATCAAATACTTAGATCACAAACTAATTGTAGTAAGTTACTGCTTAATATTCAATGTATTCTTCATTTTCAAATTGCATATCAAATATGTTAGTTTTAATAGGTACTGCTTAATATTGATATCCAATGCACCCAATAAATCACAATAAATCATCTAAATTTAATATATTGTTAAGCATATATATGCATGTGATGTTAATATCCCGAGACCCAAAAACATATAGTGGGAGTAGAAGTCTGCGCCCTTGCGGACTATCAATGGGTTATTCCAAGTGGTGTGGTTTTCGTTGGATAATGGTGATGAGTCAACTTGCATTCGTGGATAGTGACCAATGATCACTATCCCTACTATTGGTTTTACAATTGAATTGTGATAGGTTTTTCCACAATTTAAAAGAAAAATGTGTGTTAATAGATTTCATTATCCTCATCTACATTTTAAAATATCTACCTCTCTCTATATAAAAATCGAAGTGAAATATTTATGTTTCTTTATTGAAATTCAAATTAGTAATTTCTAACCTATATTGTACATGGTGAAACACAACTCTCTTTATATGAAATCAAAGTGGCAATTCCTTACTTTTTGGATAATTACTTGATTTTGTTTAATTCGTAGGGATATTCGAACCCAACACATATAACTAATGTTGATGGACTTCTCCATTCTCACATTAGGTATAAAACACTTGCTTCTCTTAAGTATAAAAAAAAGTGGTAATACCTTTTTTTTGCTATTTTTTTTAATACGTAGTTGTGTTTCTTTGATTTGTGGAAACCTTTAAGCCCATGTATATGTACAAGTTGTGTTGATAGATTGTTCTATCCTCACCTTGGTTGTTAAACACTTATTTTATCAATGTAAACATTAAAGTGGTGGTCTTTTCTTTTCGATAGATAAATGCATTTGTTTAATTTGTGGGAGCTTTGAACCCCACACTCACATGCATCTATCGTTGGTGGATCTCCCCATCCTTGACTAGGTTGTAAAACAATTGAATTGCATGCATTGTATCTCCCCACCTCCACGTAAGGGTTATAAAACACTTGCATTTCTTAATTGAAAGAAAAATATTGAAGTTGGAATGCCTATTTTTTGAGGTAGGTAATTACTTTCATTTGGTCTCGAGGAGTTTTGAACTTCAATATTTACTTAACATGGTTGGGCAAAGACTCCAAGGTTTGATATTTAGACCTCTACATTATAAAATATTTTTTTAATCAACATATTATCAATATCCCCTAAAATAATAGCATTTTTTATATTGATAATCCCTTCTCATTTTAAAAAATCAATATGACATGT
>APFE031241087.1:81092-122655 GCA_000404065.3 Pinus taeda | reverse complement strand
CATAAGGAGCAGGTGAACTGTCATAAATGAATCCAGCACTCTGAAACTGAATGGGCTTGTAGTCTGCAATATGAAAGGACAAGTCCTTGTCATATCCAAGACCAGTCTGTGCTTGTTGTGGACAAGCTGTTCCCAAGGTCTGATGATGGGCTTGGGAAGTGCAGACTGAGTTTCTGCATCTGCATGTACAACTGCTGCTTTATTTGAATGAAGAGGAACATTATTAACATGCTGCTAATGGGTGGTTGTCTCAATGTTCTGAACAAGAATAGCTTCAGAATGGTGTCTATTTTGATGTAGCTCTTCTTGCTGTAGCTGTGATTCAAGCTGCAAAAAATCAATATTTTCCTGTGCATTTTGTAGACATGTCTGAATTTCTATGAGAGAGGCTTTGTTGATTTGGAATGTGTCATTAGAAGTAGATTGTATTAGAGTTTTCAAAAACTCTCATACTTCACCAATTTGATCCATTTTCCCAAAAAAATGCAGTGTCTTAATGATACTTTGAGTTCCTCAGAAAGCTAAAAGCTTCTTGGAAAGATATTTCAAGCTTCTTAAAAATGGAGCATTACTTTAATCAAAAATCCAAATCTGATGCAAAGACTAGCCAAAACTATTCCACAGTCAATAACAAATCTCTTCGAACTTCTCCAAAAAATATGACAATAAGAAAATCATGGGTATATGGGCCTGAACTTCTCCTTGAAATATATATATATGTTGACAACAGTGTTGAAAAAAACCATGGACGCCAACGACCATTCGCATCACTTTTCTCAGGCTGCCTAGTGGCTGCTAGCCCATATATCTGTGGTCCAGACAGTTCGTTTCAAGAATGAACTGGAGCATAACATCACTATTAAACTGGGATATGCCAACGCAAAAATATATAAATGTGAAGATGAGCGCAGTCCTCGACCTCAAACTTCAGAGCATTTGGCTGCTGTGGAAATCATGAGTCTTAAACATATAATTATTTTGCAAAACAAAATTTATCCAGGAGAGTGTAGCTATCAACCAGCATGAGGCAATTCTTCCAAAGAATGACAAATTTCAATATACATATTTTGCACACAAAATTAATAGTTTTGATACGGCACCAAAGAAGCTGCTTGCATCAGATTCTCATCTTCGTCCTGACTGTAGTGCACTAGAGATGGGAGATCTGTCGGAGGCGTCGTGGCAACTTCTGGGAGTGAAAGGTTGATTTTTTTTTTCTCTACATCTCTTTTCTGCCCATTGTCTTTCCTCAAAATTTGATTTACTCATAAAGAAACATCTCAGAATCAAATGGGCATTAAACGACATGCATGTAGATAGCCAAATTGAATTTTACGATAGAATTTCATCCAAAAAATCTCCAACACAGAGGAATGCAAGACCCACAGGAAACGCGCTCAAACCTCGTCCACATATAAACTTGGTAACCTGTATCTACTCCTCGCTAGCGGAAACCTCGAGCCAAATCGCTCCAACCAACAAAGGGAAACAAATCCCAACGTTGTTTCATGAGCATATCCCAACCAACCCAAAAAATAACAGCCAGAACATTGGACCAATTCGGCCTTTGAAAAGCATCAGAAAAGATGTCATCGAATAGCCACCAACCATTAATTAACAATACAATAAAATACGATTATGATATATCTTCAGCGGGGAAGAAGCTCAACGTTATATACCATCTTGGTATGTCGGCGAGCAGCATGGTATGTCATAGGAGTCTGCAGGAGCGGTGTGGGGTCTTTGTAACTGTGCGAGGAGGTGTTGTATTAACCGTGTGGTATGGTAATCGATAGTCAGGAGGAGAAATGGTATGGGAGTTATATATATTAAAAGCTCAGTTAAAAATAGTAGCTATTAAAAAACGAGAGTTGGAGTTGAGTGGTATGGTGGTTTCGGGTGTTACCGCAGCTTGAATACGCTGTCCCTCCCTGGGCATCCTACATTGCTTCCTTCAGAATAACCACCATCATCTTTTTTTTACTAGTTGCCGATTCATTAGACAACGAATAATGAGAACTCAAAGTAATATCATCATTAGAAGCTTTACACAGTCTTCGTCTTCCAGCTACTCTAACTTTACCATGTTAAACAGACATTATCGCTGACAATTTAGTATATATCAAAGATCCAAGACAGTCCAGAGAGCTCTTCAACTAGCATATAGCTCTACTTCAAGCTGATCAGTCCAGATCGTGTAATTGTAAGGTCAACAGAGTATTAAATTGTCGGAAATACGAGTAATTTCTCCTCGGGTTGAAATGATAGCGAGACAATTCAATATTTCCAAGCGATATGACTTTGTGCAGTGGCAGTTTTGCTGGAAGTAGTTCGCCAGTTGGTTCCATGCCAAAGTCTTTTCCTCCTTTCCAGCATCCAAGTCATGAACTTTTGGAAGATCATGGTTTTAAACAACAAAAATATTTGAAATTCTACAAGCGTTGCCTGGCAGAGCACACGAGAGTTGGTACTGGTTGCAGTGAGGAAATGAATACTCTCTACAGATTTTGGTCATTTTTCCTTAGAAATAATTTCAACCGCTCCATGTATAATGAGTTCTGAAGATTAGCACTGGAAGATGCAACAGCAAAGTATAATTACGACATGGAGTGCCTTTTTAGGTTCTACAGCTATGGATTGGAGAAGAAATTTAAGGAAACTATCTTTCAGATGGAAGACCCAAATGCCATAAAGTTCTTCAGGAATGGATGGAAGCGAAAGCAAAAACTCGCAGTTCAAGACGTCAAAGAATCCGCACCCTTTCAGTTTCCCTGAACAGCTAGAACAATGCAGAACGGTCGCTGTAGTGGGTAAGCCTTGGCAGATTGGAACGAGCAATTTGGAATATGGACAGACCAGTGTTAGACCAGCTTTATGAATAGATACGTTATGGCCATTATGTCAGGACAGATGGGTTATGGAAGAGGCAGCACTGGAATAAGGCAGAGGTAGAATATTTCAGATCTGAAGAACAGGCAGGCAAAATTAATGGAGCGTTACAGGGAATGAAGACTAGGCCAACACTATTCAAGGCAGCTGAGATCAGTTTCTCAGGGAAAACAGGCCACACATCATGGCTCTGATACCATGTTAAACACACATGGTGAGCGAGAACAATATGAAAGATAAAACATGCAATTCAATTTTTATTCACAAATGATACATATTTATAGTACATGTGGTGACCGTTGGGATTCACATCCCAAGGTCCCTTGGACTACTTTTGTCCATTCGGCTTCTACACTAACCCATTTAGGATTAGGTGTCCAACATAGGACACAATACAAAGGCCACCACTGAAGGTTGGACAAGGAGACGTAGCCCAGGAGGATTGGGTGAAATTCTTATTAAATTTCTCAATCTTATCGATCCGTTGCATAAAATACCATAGGCACAACCCAACACTTGAGTCTCTAATACCTTCATTATTTTTATGAGGTCATCTACAGGGGATTTCAGATCAACAATTTTGAAAACTCTTATAAAATTAAATTTCACTAAAAACTAAACATTTAAATTCATCTAAAACATAATAGCTATATTAACTAAAATAAAATCCTTAAAATGGATTGTATACATTATTCCACAACTATAATTCTTAATTAAGGAAAACAAGTAAAACCTTTGCACAATATGTTTTCACCTCAAAATCTAAGAGAAACTAAAAATGTTTTTTAAAAAATTAGCTACAAACACAAGTATTCATCTTAAAAAAAATTAGGGTTTATTTTGAACTAACAAACAACCCAATGTTGACAATCTCAAATCTAGGAAGGAAATCATGATGGAATTCTAATCGTCTCCGAATCTTGGAAAAGGAAATTATTGACCAAACATAACTTCAAAGTAGTTTCACACTATCAATAGCTCAACAACTTGCCACAATTTTTATATAGTTGCAACACTGAATCTTTGAGTTTTTATGTCTTTAAATAAGTTATATTATAGAGTGATATTATTAGCAAAAAATGTGTTGTCAAAACTAGGAGGCCAAAAACCACCAATAATAAAATTAGCTATTTTACCTGAGTTTGATTTCAATTATTAATTTTATTTTATTTTTTATGGAGCCAATTTAATATGCTATTATATCAAAAACATAATTTAAACAATACAAAATTACACATTATTTTTTCCCTTTAAAATAAGTTTATCCTAGAATAAAACTTGATACATCTGAGTTTATATTAGATCTATAATTAACATAGATTTATGTTGATTAAATAATTAAATCAAAATATTTGAATAACCTAATTTAACAATAACATCACATTACATTACAATATCTCTTCTATACCTATCCACACACAAACATTAAACAATATGTTTCTCTTTTATTGTATTAAAATTAAACTAAAACAACAACCGTTCATACTTCCAAATAAATAGTAACAGGAACAAGTAGCTACATGGAAAGTAATTACCACAAGAATTGGTCTCCACATTCAAAGTGAAAAGAGTATATTGTGTAACAAGTTTCTATCAAGGTACTAAAAATGTTACAGTACTTATCACTCTCACAATTCATCGACTATGTAAAACTTAACAATATTTTTTTCATTTACGAACCCAAAATAACAGATTGAAAGATGAGAAAGTGTGTGATAGAAGTTACCATCATACTGACTTTAAATTGCAAAAAATGATACATGAAAAGGTCAAAGTGCCAAAATAACCCCTAAAAAAAAACGTAGGATGCATAAGGAAATGTGTGCTCTAACCCTCATGACATGTTCTCAAATTCATGGTCAAATGAACATAATTGTAGAAAGGGATGTACTTTTCAATTGCAGAGTGATTTGATGATTAATTTTCACCCAGAATGTTGAAATGCTCACGTATCTGTTTAGCAGTTTTCCCTTTCAACCTATCAACAATAGTTTGACACATTGTGTCAAAAATGCATGTGACCACTAGGTAGTTGGTTGCCTTCGTAATTTCAAGGAGTGTTGCACGATCATCTACTAGAGCTTTTACAAACTTCTCATCCTATGTTTTGATGACATCGAGTGATACAGTGGGGCATCCAGAACATGATATCTGCAATATTGAATAACAAGACAGAATCTCGGCAGAAACGAGAGGTAGAGGAATGGTAATGTGGGTGCCCAAGTCCTCCATAATTCTCTGTATAATGTCTGAAGTCGATGCCAACTCTATTTGGACTACGGGCTTCACCTAAATAAAATTGGCTTAATAACAAATAAAATAAAATTAATAAATGAAATAAATGGTCTTTCACGTACAAAAAAAAATGTCTAGTGGTGGACATTATCATGTAGAAAGTGTACATGAAAAGAGACAATCATTATATTGTGTCATCATTGTTGAAATCAAGAAATCCACTTGATCAAGATCAAAAGATAGGAATATTATTGAAGGCAATCTACAATAATTTGGGAAAATACAAGAAATTATTGAGTTGGTTTACCACTATTTTAGATGTTGTATTTTTAAGTATAGATGGTATTTAGGATTTGAGAGTGCACTAATACTCATATTAGATTGTATTTTTTTAACTCAAAGAATATATGTATGTACTCATTCATGTGCACTTATTTTTTATAAATTAATTTATCTCGGTATATTACGTTTGATGTAAAATAAAAGTGAAAATTAAGGTATTTAAAAACTGGCCTACATTGGTTTTTAAAGTAAGCTTAGCAATTTATTTTAATCTCTTTTTTGATCATTAAAATAATTTATATAACTCTTAAGATGGATCTACCCTACTTTCATGTTATATGACATAAAGAAATAAGTGTCTTGTTATTTTGTAAAGTGATATGTGTTTCACTTATTTTTTTCATATATTACTAAATTTTAATATAAAATATTTTTTAATTAAATAAATATTTGTTTAAATTTATTTTGAAATTAATATTTAATTTATTATTTTATTTTTTGAATTTTTTTGTAAATATATTTTTCAGGAATAATTTTTCCCCAAAGACATTAGTTTTGGTTAACAAACCTAGATCAACTTACAATATGACTACCAACTTAGATCCATCTTAATGCCCCATTTAATGAGCAAAGCAAATCTATTGAGGTTCAAAACTCTTTGAGAGTAAAAATATATTTTATCCCATTAGGTTCTTGGTAGATACAGAATTAAGAGTGATCTAGGTTGGTTAATTTAATTTTCATTAATATAATTTAAAATTTTTAATAAGCTTAAATCATTGGTTTGTTTGTTTGTTTATATAAAATATATATTCTTAATTGATATTCATTTGAAACAATAAATTAATAAAAAATAGTTCATGTGAGTAGAATAAATCAATTACTCTAAAGAATATTAAAAAGAACTCACATGAAAAAGAAAGGTGGTAAATTTAAATGGTTAAATTTTTAAAAATTTTAATTTTGTTTAAATATTACATATCTTTACAGTTAAAAATACAACTTAGATTACAAAAAATGACAATTCTGGAAACTATTATAAGATTAAATTTCACTAAAAACTAAACATTTAAATTCATCTTAAACAAAATGGCTATATTAACTAAAATAAAATCCTTGAAATCTTCATTAAGGGAAATAGGTAAAACCTTCGCACAATATGTTTTCACCTTAAAATCTAGGAGAAACTATTTTTTTCTTTTTTAAATTAGTTACAAATAAGTATATTCATTTTTTAAACCTTTTAGGGTTTCCTTTCAACTAACAAACAACCCAATGTTCACAATCTCAAATGTAGGAACGAAATCATGATGGAATTGTATTCCTCTCCTAACCTTGGAAAAGGAAATTATTGACCAAACCTCAGTTCAAACTAGTTTCACATTATCAATAACTCAACAACTTGCCACAATTTTTATATAATTGCAACACTAAATCTTTGAATTTTTATGTCTTTAAATAAGCAATATTATAGAGTAATATTATTAGCAAAAAATGTGTTGTCAAAACTACAAGGCCAAAAACCACCAATAATAAAATTGGCTATTTTACCTCAATTTTATTTCAAATATTAATTTTATTTTATTTGTTATTGTGCCAAATTAATATGCTAGTATATCATTCAAAAACATAATTTAAACAATAAAAAATTACACATTATTTTTTCCCCACAAAATAAATTTATCCCAGAATAAAACTTGATACCTCTCCACTTATATTAAATCTATAATTAACATAGATTTATGGTGATTAAATAGTTAAGTCAAAATATTTGAATAACCTAATTTAACAATAACATCACATTAAATTACAATATCCCTTCTATACCTATCAACATACAAACATTAAGTAGTACCTTTCTCTTTTATTGTATTAAAAATGCAAACACGTAAACATTAAATAATATCTTTTTCTTTTATTGTATTAAAAATAAAATAACACAACAACCATTCATACTTCCAAATAAATAATAACAGGAACAAGTAGCTAGAAGGAAAGTAATTACAACAAGAGCTAGTCACCAAATTCAAAGTGAAAAGAGTATATTGTGTAACATGTTTCTATCAAAGTACTAACAATGTTACACTACTTATCACTCTCAGAATTCATGACCTATGTAAAACTTAACAATTTTTTTCATTTATAAACCCAAAATAACAGATTGAAAGAATAGTAAGTGTATGACAAAAGTTACCTTCATACTGACTTTAAAATGCAATTATAAACCCAAAATAACAGATTGAAAGAATCGCAAGTGTAATGACAAAAGTTACATTCATAATTGATTTAAATCATAGTGTACCAAGTTTGAATTCGAATTTGGATCGAATTCGATACGATAGATCAAAAATTCAAGAAGAAAAATATTCAATTTTCAGAAAAAATTCGCATATACTAATTATAATATATATTATATATATATATATATATAATATATATTATATATACTATATATATTATAATATTATAATATATACTATATAATATCTAATAATATATATATTAAATATATTTTATATTATATATATAACTTCAACACTTTTCTTTTCTTTTCTTTCTATTTATTTTGAAATTTAAATAAATTTAATCAATATAATATACAAAATTCAAAAATATATCCGTATTTAGTTTCTGATTTTATTTTAAAATCTTTTTTATAGTTAAGACATTTAAAAATTAAATATTTAAAACTTTTTTTTTTAAATTGCTTTTAACATAAATATATATAAAAAAATCAATTAGTTTTTAGTCAACTTCAAAAAATTTTCTTTCTAGTTATCTCAACTTTTTAAACCATTAAAGGAAACATTAAAATTTTGAAATCTGAAAATTTCAGGTTGCCATTAATTTCCATTTTACCTCTTACCCTGTTTCCATTGACATAAATTTTGTCTAAATTTTAAAATCTTGGTAAATTTCAGTGACATTAGTTTCCATTTTATCTGCTATCCTGCCTTGATTGGCATCAGTTTCCATTTTACATTAGTTTCTATTTACATCTTGCCTCCATTAACATCTATTTTGAGTTTAAAAATAATTACATTTACCATGGACACTTGAGATTTTTTTGTTTATCTAATTAGAAAGATTAGGCTAGCATTTTATATACCCAGCAAGAAATAGTAAATAATATTGATCTGCAAAAAATAGTCCAAACACTGGTAAGTAATACTAATCTGCAAAAAATAGTCCAAGATATAATAGGAGTCGTCTGATTAGGAATGCACACTCTCACATCGTGCAGCGGTTCAACAGTAACTAAAACTAATGTGCAAAAACAATAGTCCCAGAAATGCACACTCACCGTAGGAAACGGATCGAATTTTTTTTCATCGAACTATTCGAAATACGAATCGAACTCACGAATTTCTGTATTTCTTCCACTGATTCGGACGTATTTGGTAACTATGGTTTTAATAAAAAAAAAAAAAGCGCCACTCACGAAACACAAAAGCACTAAAAGTCAAAGTACCCAAATTTCATATGGTTTCGAGACACCGAATTTAAAGACTTTCGTATAAAGTATGTGTAAGGCAACACTTTTTGGACGAAGTTTTTTTTAAGATTTTATTTGTTATTTAAAAAAAAAAAAAAGGTGATTCAAACTTTTATGTGTTTTTGGAAAAAGGAATTTTATTATTTAAGAATTGGGCTTAATTGTTTTTCAAAAGTTCTTATTAGAAAAAAGGTAGTTACTCCTATTTGAAAGTTTTCTTAAAAGAACAATGATTTTTTTCTTAAATAATCCATTTTTTTAAGAAGGTTTATTAAGAACTTAATGAGTTTTTGAAGAGGGATTTGTGAAAGTGCATCCCTAAAGCATTTGGAGTCTTATTTATTTGCAAAAAATAAACAACAAAGAAGTCACCATATAGGCATTTTTATTGCAAGCAAAGATTATGTTTAAGAGAAATTTTTCGGCGTAAATCACAAGATAAATCATTTGTCGACGCGTTTCGAATCAACAAGTGTGGTTCATCGTCAGGACAAGTTGAAGAAATAGATCCAACTTAGCATGTTAAATACTCTAAGCAAAGACTCCAACAACTATCTTGACTAGCGGCTAAATTTGACTTTAGGACCAGAGTCAAGATTTAATGGAAATTAGTTAAATTATGCGAATATATAAAAATAAAAAAATAATTCAAATGGTGTTAAAAGTTAGTTAAAAAGTTATTGTTTGATAATTATAAATTATAAATTGTTATTTAAATGAGACTTAATGTTTGATAATATATATAAAGGTTAGTTAGAAAATTAGTGGAACAAGAAAATAAAATAAAAAATAAAAATGACATACACATAAAAATATACTATATAATTTAATTAAGACAAGTTATAGAAGGTAAAAAAATAAATAAAAAATATTATAAAAAATAATATAATAAACATAAATTATAAAATATAAAAAATAAAAAGAAGAGAAGAAAAGAAGAAGAACAATAATAATAATAATAATTCATTCATTAATAATTAATTAATTAAATTAAAATAAATAAGTCAAGCGAGCGACATATAAAAAAATAAATAAATAAAATAAAATAAAAATAAAAAACTACAGAGTCAAAAGGAGAAACTCTAGGAGGAAGGAAAAGACAGGGCTCCAAGGAAAAAATCGCGCAAAAAAAAAAAAAAAGAGGGAAACAACAAAAGCTAGAAAAAGCAAGACTAGGAAGAAAGGGTCGAAATCCAGCAGCTACTGATCTTCCAGCCGTCATCTCTATTGAGATTGCTCGGCCTTCTTTCAATTTCAATAGCTTCCCTGAATTTATGGTGATGGAACTGCGCAACCCTGGCAATAACCTTAGCCTCCTCAATACACACTTGATGTTTGGTCTTTTCCGCATGCTCTACTAACGCTGAAGACTTGGTTCTTCCATGTCTTAGGTCCGCTGCATGTTCGCTAATCCTTTGATGGATGGAGCACCCTGGAAAAAGGGTCAATGGTTGCCTCCCTTTCTTGGATATTCTTATATCAAAGAATAATGGCGGTTCTCTCTCCCACTCAATATTCCAGAAGAAAACGCATACTGAGCAGTATCTTCATGCTGATTCCCATCATTTCCCTGCTCTAAAGTTGGGTGTTCTTAACACCCTCGCTACTCGAGCCCTAAGGATTTCAGATAGGGAGAGCTTCGATAAGGAGAAATCCCATCTCCTTAATGTCTTTATGGAGAATGGCTATAGTAGGCGCCTAGGTCAAAAGGCATTCTTGAAAGCCTCTAAAAACTCGTTAATCAAAAAAGAACCTAAAGAGCACCGACTAGGTGTCCATCTTCCCTATGTCCAGGGAACCACTGACAAGATTGCTTGGATTCTTAAGACGTATGATATTCCCTCAACCTTCAAGCCCCTCAACACTATTCGCAAATCCCTCCAATCAGTGAAAGATCCCGTTGATCCTAAAGATATGAAGGGTGTCTACTTGATCCCTTGTTCTTGTGGGACCCCCTATATCAGGGAAACAGGGCACTCCATCCATCAAAGGATTAGCAAACATGCCGCAGACCTAAGACATGGAAGAACCAAGTCTTTAGCGTTAGCAGAGCATACGGAAAAGACCAAGCATCAAGTGTGTATTGAGGAGGCCAAGGTTATTGCCAGGGTCGCGCAATTCCATCACCGTAAATTCAGGGAAGTTATTGAAATTGAAAGAAGGCTAAGCAATCTCAATAGAGATGACAGCTGGAAGATCAGTAGCTGCTAGATCCCGACCCTTTCTTCCTAGTCTTGCTTTTTCTAGCTTTCGTTGTTTCCCTCTTTTTTTTTTGCGCGCGGATTTTTCCTTGGAGTCCTGTCTTTTCCTTCCTCCTAGAGTTTCTCATTTTGACTCTGTAGTTTTTCTTCTTTTTTTTTGGGTCGCTCGCTTGATTTATTTATTTTAATTAATTAATGAATTTATTTATTTATTTATTTATTATTTTATTATTATATTATTATTAATATTTATTTATTTCTCTTCTTCTTCTTTTTTAATTAATTTATTACTTTTTCTTTTTTCTTTTTTCTTTTTAATAAAATTTTTTTTACTTCTATAACTGTCTTAATTAAAATAATATATAGTATTATTTTTTATGTGTATGTCATTTTTTATTATTTTTATTTCTCGTTCCATAGTTTCTAACTAACTCTTTAATATATTAAATATATATATATAATATATATATATAATATATATAATATATATAAATAACACACACACATTAAGTCCCATTTAAATAACAATTTTTAATTTTTAATTATCAAAAAATAACTTTTTAACTAACCTTTAACACCATTTGAATTATTTTTTTATTTTTATATATTCGCATAATTTAACTAATTTCCATTAAATCTTGACTCTGGTCCTAAAGTCAAATTTAGCCATTAGTCAAGATAGTTGTTGGAGTCTCTGCTCAGACTATTTAACATGCTAAGATGGATCTATTTCTTCAACTTCTCCTCACGATGAACCACACTTGTTGGTTCGAAACGCATTGACAAATGATTTATCTTGTGATTTACGCCGAAGAATTTCTCTTAAACTTGATATGGATCATAGAAGCCTCAATTCAACAAGATTATGTTTGTAGATCGATTTGTTTGTTGAGTCATATTTTGTCCTCAACAAATGGAAAAGCCAAGAGGCTAAGAAAGTCAAGCAACACCATGAGATGTTTGCAATATTTTTTTAAGATTTGGAAATGAAAAAAAAAAAAGAGTTTTGGTGTAAAGGAGAGTAATCCAATTGAAGATGATGAATTTAGTGAATCCTACTATGCTCAGTCACAAGTGGGTGATGAGTGAAGAATTTGCAAAAGAAGTAGAGAATGAGCACATAGATGCTTGTGAACCCCACTCTGCACAACCACAAGTTGATGAAAAATTGGTAATTCCGGCATGGGGGCATCACTGACAAACCAATATTATATCACGTGCGTTCATATTGGGGCATTAAAAATGGAAAAAAAAAAAAAAAAAAAAAAAAAAAAAATATATATATATATAATATATATATATATATATATATATATATAATATATATATATATATATATATATGTTATTGTATGGTATACTAAAAACCTTTAAGCCCTCATTATAATGCCAATATATATATAATATTATATATAATATATATATATATATATATATATAATATATATATATATATATTGCATTATAATGAGGGCTTAAAGGGTTTTAGTATACCATACAATAACATATATAACCTAAGGTATTTTTTATACATTTTTTTGGCCAAGCAGAGGGAAAAATACACCAAGCTTAGGGAAAATATCAGGCTAAAAATCGAGCTACACATCTTAAGCTGAGGGAAAGAGTTGCATTTTGGAGTCGAGCCTATGCAACCCACCTACAACCCTAAGCCTTTCTACTCGTTTGAACCCTAGCAGGACTTTAGCTATCAAGTTTCTCAGCACTTCATTCGGCTGCCCGACACAAGACCTAACCTAAGAAAAGCCTTCACGTCTCTACTCTTTAAAGGCCAACCAACACCATCCTGAGGTCAAGCATCCACTAAGCAAGCTATGCCAACTGAACCAACATAGTTTTCTTAGTAAGATTCTTGTAAAGTAGCCTCTAGCTCTGTCTTCTTTACTCTGGAACTATCTGATAAGAACTATGACTTAAGAGGCTTGGAAGGTATGCGAGGCCAACTATGTCGGCATTCATGATGCTCCACTTAGTGGAAATTATTGGGATCCAACTAAGAGGTACAACAAATTTGTAGGGAGCTCCCCCACAATAATCCAGAAGCTGTGAAGGGTGGGTGACATCCTGG
The DNA here is from genome assembly GCA_000404065.3 of Pinus taeda. Lineage (NCBI taxonomy): Eukaryota > Viridiplantae > Streptophyta > Pinopsida > Pinales > Pinaceae > Pinus > Pinus taeda. The sequence goes on along the minus strand of APFE031241087.1, from coordinate 109,467 downwards.
TGGACATTCTGAACCTGAATACCCCTGGGCAATATTGGTAATTCGTCAGACAACCTCTTTGGGAATGTTTTATGAGTAAGTCTTGGAAATTCCTCAAACAACCTCTCTGGGGATGTTTTATGAGTAAGTCCCTACAAACTCCATTCTCATCATCAGGGACTCTCTCACCATGATGAACTGGACACAGGGGAAGTGTTCTCTTGAGGTCCATCTTATTTCACCAATGATGGCTACAGTTTGCTTTGTTAGTTCGTTAGCAAGGTCCCACAAAATTTCAATTGATTGTTCAGAAGATCAATAGACATGCAGGATAGCAGAGTTCATGTAGGCGGCATATTAGATTTTCACCTGCTTGCATTTAATGCGACCTCCCTAGCCAAAATTTTGAATCTCCTGCATAGGTTACACTTCTCATTAGATTCAACCCCTGTTCTTATTGCTTAGTCATGCAAAGGAGGAGACCCAAAGAGGACGAAGAACCATTTGAGGACCTATTGCTAGTGAACTAGTGGATATCTCAAGCATTCAAAAACCATCAATCTTGCATCACACACTCTCAATTCACAATTTACAATTGCATTTGACCAATTGAACCTGCAAATACTGTGCATAAATATGAATATTGCAAGAATCGTGGATTAGAGCTTTCCCAATCCAGGTTCCTTAGTGGAATTAGACAACTGTAACCTTGAAAAAGAGGATTCCTATAGCTTGAGGTAATATAGAAATGGAAGAATGTGCTTCTGAGGAAGTCTACAATTCTACCACAAACTGTTGGAGTTTGTTTCAAGGATGCATTCTTCCATGAAAAGTCACAATGGTGTGGAGCATAGAGGCTTGGTTTTTTTGAAGGGTGCAAATTTAGGCCCTGGAAGTCCAATTCAAGGGGTGTTGTATGATGTTGTAAAAGATTCATGGATTAGAATGAATCTTATTCTTCGTTGATGACTTGCTCGAGGCTGGATTGCCTCAGCAAATTCATGACTTTTTGTTGTAGATTGGAAGAATTGTCTACCCAAAATGTATGTAATAGTGAATGCTTCTTTGAATATCATTGTTGGTCTTCCTGCAAAGATATGCCAACCTGTTGGTCACAGGGATAAGTTCTATGGTCTTACATGCAAGTTCAAAGGAGATCCATATAATCACCATTGAATATCTAATGGTTGTGAGAGGGTTTGGCAGCTCGATTTGGGGAAAAGGATTGGAGGTGAGAGGAGATTGCTTTGGATATGTAACCAGAAAAAATTGCATCTATGAGTTTAATTAGAGGAGGAAGGACAAAATTTTGTAATACTAGGTGCTTTAAATCATATCATTCGAAATTATGCATCATGAGCATCATTAATACTAGGTGTTTTTCTTCAGTTTTCTTGACATCTTATACTTACTCTGAATATTTTTTATTTTCGGATAGACATTATTTGCCGTAAGTACTATAAGAATCTATGTCACAATTCTAATTGATAATTTATACTGGAATAACAACCAACTTGAAATCAACTTTGTGACTCACCAAATTCAAGATGAACATTATTGGTGGTGCAGTCAACTAGCTAGTTGGACAAGTTAGAGTAAAACAATTGAGCATTGTCTTCTTTAGATAGACATTATTTGCCATGGGTACTATAAGAATCTATCTCACAATTCTAATTGATAATTTATACTGGAATAGCAACCAACTTGAAATCAACTATCAAACCTTTATTGTTAGCCTATCTTTAGTTTCATATTTTCACTTTTCAAAAGGATATGAGGGAACAACGAATTGGTGAGGGTTGGCAGATGTTAGAAATCAACATATATTTGAACTATCATGTTCAAATAGTAAAAGTATTGCAAATTGAATCTAATAGCAAATTAGTAGTTGATGAGTGGGAGTCCATGTCCATCAAGATAATGATGCTCTACTAATCCACCATATTACAATTGTGTTCCTAAGCAGGGGGTTAACTTCATAAAATGCATGCGCAATTCAATTCTAGAAAGAAATGGGTGAACAATAAATTACTAGAGGGTTGGCAGATAACATAAATCTTATCTTTGGGTTGCCCTATAGAAACTGCAATTTCATCTCAAATTGAAGGAAATTGTTGATGTGATTTAGCTGTTTACAAAGGATAGTTGATAGATATAAATGTTGAGGCAGGAGAGGCTCTTCTCAAATGCTAGAAGAGCTATCTGAAAGAGAAGCATTTGCTTTTGCACATGAAGAATTTGGTATTGTAGTACAATCTTGAATTTTCAGTCTTGTGAAGAAACGGTTCATACTAATGTCACAATTTCACTATGATTAATGTATTAATGGAACTAGATTGCCACAATAGGAGAGGGTAAACATATCTCGGTCAGTTAACTGGTAATTGTCTAAAAGTGTCTATTTTTTTTCAAGGGGACAGGTATATTTTTGTTGGTGGGCAGTCTATAAGTGTTTATTTTTTGTCAAGGAGACAGGTATATTTTTGCTAGTGGGCAATCTATTAAGATTGCATTCTAGTGGTTTGGTAGGCATGGACTGTGATTGATCTATTGTTGATGTTGTAAGCAGTTTGCTAACTATAATTAATTATCAAAGATTTTAGTTCATTGCATAAAATGGACTTGGAATTGGTTTAGAAGTGGTTGTTGTCAAAGTTATATTTCTCTTGTGATGGATGTAGGTATATTGTTGTGGGTGGGAAATATATGATATGGGAGTAAATAGTCCTTTCACAGAGTTTGGGATTGTATTTTGAATCAAAAGGGCTTTTAAGTTTACAAGTGTTTTAGAAGGGCATTCATTTTCACTTCCACGGGAAGAAGAGAACATAGAAGTGGAGAGGAGTAACACGTTGAGAATTATAGATTGGACAGGGGTGTAAACATGTGAAGAAATTTTGAGATATTTTTTAAAAGTATCCTTGAAAAATAATTATATTTTTGTAATTCACCTGAGTATATCTAGTAATTGGGTAATCTTAAAAAAGATTCTTTACTAAAAGTATAAAGATAGGGAAAGGTAGAGGTTTTTCAACACAAACGAGGCATTTAGGTAGAGGTGAATCCAGGCAGTAGAAAATTAGAACAGTTGTTGAATAGTGCCATACAGTTGTACGGGATAGTTCTGTACAATTGTATGGACATCTCTGTACAGGTTGTTTCATAAGTTGTATAGTATTTTTCTGTAGTTTCTGGTTGTTTTTAGTACTCTGTACTTTTTCAAGCAGGTTGTGCAAGCTCAATTTACGGTGTTATTTGGCATCTGTATAGTGTTGTTTTCATTCAAGGATGTGTGGAGGTTTTTAATAAGCCTTTTGAATGAATGAAAACTTGATTTGAAGGAGTAATTATCTATGTATGTGATTAATTTGTATGCTTTTTCCATTTAATTTCTAGCTATTTTGTGATTCATGTTATGGTCTAGAATTTAATTTTAGCATTAATCATGAGATCATAGGGACATTAGTCACCCAAGGCTTGAAATTTTCACATGATATTAGAACAAACTTTTCTAATTGAGATTTTCAAAGATTTGCAATGGTAAATCAATTGTTGGAAAGTACTAACAATTAGAGGATTTCAAACTAATTTCTTAGAAATGACATTGGCTAGCATTAGGTTTGAGGGAAAATTGGATGGTGTCTCGAACTTTTTAGTATGGAAGGTTGAAAGTTACACTCTTGCTAAAAGAGAATAATATTTGGGATATTGTCTCGGACATTGTGACTTTGCCCACAGATTTGCAGAAATTGATAGCTCACAACAAAAAGGAATTGAAGGCTAAGTATGGATGATTTTGGATTCCCTAAAGGACCATATGTTCCCTCATATGTCTGAGAAGAAGATGACAAACAAAATGTTAGACACCCCAATTAGTTTTTACTAGAGTCAAAACATAAATATGAAGATGATATTGCAGAACAAACTTATTGTAGTGTTATTGAAACTAGGTTGGAATTGGTGGAATTAGTTGGTTTGATCGGTCTTGGCGTTGTTTTATGTTTCGAACCTATTAAGGCTAATTTGCTAAGGAATTGGTCATTGATTTTGTACAGAAATAGCTAGTTTCAAACAATATCTTATCACATGGATAGAGTGCATCAAATTATTAGAGAATTATTTAGAAAGAAAGCAAAATATATAACCTTGGTGCCTTATTAAACCTAACCCTAGTAATTAATGGTAATATTAATTTTGAAAATAAAAGCTGATAATTTTCTTGCCTTTTTTGTCATTTCACTTAAATTTTTAACCTTACCATTAATTATTTAAGGATGTTTGAGAGTGGTTACATACATTATAGTTGGTAGGATTTCATGGTTGGTAACATTGCAATGTTTCCATTAGATTCCATCATGTATGATGGTATGGAAATGTCATTTAATCATTAGCACCAATCCTTCTATGTACCTTGGTGTTGGAAGCATTAATTGTTGAGCTCATCAATCATGATCAAAAACTTTCTCTAATGTACTTCTAGACCACAATCTAACTAACAATTTTGCTAGTCTACAGCTAGACCACATCCCTTCGGAAAACATCGAAATGCAGCATGCAGGCCACTAAGCAGGTCAAGCTTGGTATAGGCAACACAATTTTTTATGGACCAACTACTAGACTATTAGCCTAACTAAGAATTCTACCAGTTTACATATGGACCACAACCCATCGGAAAATTATGATGGTGCTTTTTATATCCAGAATGCTCAGTAACATGGGCATGTCAAGGCCTCCTCCTTATCTAGACAGTGACCCATTTATCAACCTAGTTCCATTGAAATTATGTGATCTCACTGGATCCTGACATGGAGTGTACTTGATATTATAGAACTCAAATGTCATGTCCTTTGGCATCTCTTTTCCCCAAACTGCATAATGAGCCTCAAAAGAAGAAATTATCATATTTAAAGAATTACAACCCACATTGGCCTTGCTCAATCTAGATGATTTAAATGGTGGAGAATATGTATTCTAACACTCACCTAAGAGGCTGAAAAGAGTTCTGGTGTAGTAATAAATCAACTCTCAAATTTTTTTTAGTAATATTTTTTATTTATGGTTTCAGTTCCATTTGAGGAATCCATGGATAATACATTTTGAATCAAGGTGTTTCATCCAAATAGTAATATTTCTTCATGTTTTTTGGAGCTTTGAATTGAAATTTCATACTTTGCTTCCTTGCTCTTTTTTTATAATAACCAATATTCTTGTGGAATTTTACTGACTTTTTCATTTATTTATGTGCAAAAACAAATGGAGTTGTTTTATAAAATTTCTACCGGTGAAGAAAATTCTATCATTGGCATGGTCAAGTGTCGAGAAGGTCGTACATTTGCTGAAATTCGTGGTGAAATTGTGGATGATGAAATCGTCGGATACCCTTTTAATTTTATCCAGGATGGAACAGGTTTAAATCCAAAGCAAGAAAAAAATGGAAAGTTTGTACAACACTTGTAGGCATCGAGAGGATACTAGGCACATTTGATGTTGAAGAAGAGTGTTCCAATGTAGTGAAAACAATACCAATCTTTGTAAACATTGAAGTGAATGTGGAGGGACCTATGCATAAACAACCAAGAGTTGAAAATATGTCTTTGTCAGTGGAACAAGCCATAGTTGTTGATCCTAGTGTATTGGCATCTTGGGGAAAAAAAGTTAAAAGTTTAATGGAAGAGTTTGTCAATGAGAAAATTAATCTCAAAGTATATTCAGATAAGGAAGAATCTAAAATAAAAATCCATTGTGAAATTTGTGGCTTTGATTATGGAACAAGTGATGTATCCTTGACAACACAAACAACACGCAACTTCAAAAACCATCATATGAAAATAGGGGCCCATCAACAATGCCTTTCAATGCCAAATGGTAGTGAAATTCCTTCATGTAGCGAAGTAAAACAGACAGTGATGGTTGGAGATTAATTTCATATTGATCAAGCAATCAAACTTCTAGATGATTTCAACAAGACACAAGAGCCTAATTTGTTCAAAGTGGTGGAAGCAACACTTGCAGACTATAAGGACATGAAAAAAGTGAGAGTGGAATGTACACGGTGAAATAAATGGTTTTGTCTAGTGCCGACAAGTGGTAATATTGTCAGTTCTCCAAATAAACACATGAAATCAAAGAAGCACACTACTACTACAAATTAGGGTTCACATGAAGAGATTGGGTTAAGGAGTGGCACGGTTGGGAGACCCAAAAAGCCTACCAATGATAATTCCCAACAAAGTTGGACTAGGTTCTTGGTCTGATTATCACCATCAGTATTACATAGGGGTTCTAAAAGTGCAAATCCTTCTACTTCATGTATGTTAATTAGCAACTTAGACTAAACTTGAATATGAATTTGTATATTATTTTATTTATCTTACTTCAAATTTATTTGTTTGTTTTCATCTTATTACAACTCAACTATCTCCCTTGTTACTACAATGTTGGGGGTATTGGTATCCTTATATTGATAGAAATGGGGAGAGATTGGAAACAAAGGTCCTAATGGATGATCAAAGGGGTGGAAAATTATGGGCCATAGAGAAGCATACCAAGATCATGTTATGTTATGAGGGTATTGAATGTCATATTGATGGTACATATAGGCATATTCATTGCTAGAGGGATTATGAAATAGGGATCCCATTTGATTCATTAACATGCAATTTGTAAGTTGGTTCTAGAATGTGATGACTTCAAGATGCAATTGTATCATGAATCAATGTGCACCAACAAAAGAAGTGAATGAGATATAGGAAAAGATAGAAGACTCGACTATTTGACTCACAATGAATTGAAGAATGTTGCAAGGGTTACAAATGCTAACAATAGATCAATAATGCGATCTCTTTGGTGGGAGAGGACAAAGGTTGTTACACTCTCTATTAGAATGAGATCCCTAAAGGAAAAGTTTTTTAAATCGACAAAAAGGAAGGATGTCTTTAGGTTTTGCAAGGATGTGTGTGAGGCACATACGCAAGGAAAATTACAAGGTAAAGATGCAGTTTGGGAATTTGTCAAGGATATTTTTCATAACTTGATGCATGCAAAAGCAGGGAGAAGGTATTGTACATCCACAAAATCCCTTTATGAGATGATCAAGTTATGGGGAGGCCCTAGATTACATAGCTTTATTAGCTTGAATCTAGATGGTCCTTCAATATCTATGACTTTAAGGCAAGTTAGAAAGTCATTAGCATATATCCCAGGGGAGCACGAGCATATTTTTGAGGCAGTTAGAAAAGTTTATGCTTCTTATAAAACCAAGAATTGTATAGATGGCCCAATTCCTATATTTCCCACTGAAGATGAAATAGTTGTGAAAAAATATGTTAGGTGGGTAGCAAAAAGTGATACACTGGTGGGGTTTTGTGGTACGAAAGAAGAACATCAATTCCAATCACATTTCTTGGTGAGAGTTGGTGACAGAGCTATAGGCTATGAGATTATAACAAATTCTTTTAAGAATAATGTTATTGGCCATTACGCACATGTTATTATTGCAAACCCTTTACATGAAAGGCTTCCTTGTTTAGTTGTGGTTATTCATCCAACACGCATTAGGTTCAATGCAAATTTTGTTTATCAATAATGGGAAAAGGTAGAATCTATGTGGAAGAAACACGTGGAAAATAATTTGACACCTATTGTTGGTCATTCCTTGGATGTGGATAGCAGAAGAAGACAAATTATGTTGAAGGATTATTCTTCAACATCAGATCTTCTATATCAAATTCCTTGGGACGGGTGGAGGCTAACCGGGTTGTACAATGGTTGCAATGTAATAGGATTGCATGACCAATATTACATCCACAACGACAAAAAGCTAGTGAATCCTTTGTTTAGCGATCAGTGAGAATTGTTTTTGGGAAACAATTACATAAGTTTTGTTCATGTCAGAATGGTTTATCACACTTTTAAAGTGGATGATCACAAGCTTAAGGGTGAAGATATAGAGAGGATGGATCGACAAAATTGGGGATCTGCACAACCCATTGCTTCAAGGCATGTTCAGAGGTGTTTGAAAGAGTTGAGAAGCACACCAATTGGAAAGTTAGAGAGGACACTAGCTACAGAGCCTTATCTAATGATTGTTACTGACTACATTGACATATTTATGTCTCATAGTTTGAGCCTTTGGGAAAGGGTGCGAAATGATTCACGAGTTCATCATTTCTTCATGTTATGGTTATGTTGGGTACAGAAACAATATCATATTAATGTCAACATAAATTTCATCAACAGAGAAGCATATCAAGATGTAAGAATTTCTTGCCATTTTGCAGTTTTGTTTATGAGATTGTTTCGAAATCATTACTCTAACTTTCCATGTGTTTTTCACTTCATTGGGTCAAATGTATGTGAGAACTTCTTTAGTAAAGTTGGTGGGATGGTTGAAGTGGAGAGCGCCTATGATTTCAGTGACTTGCTTCATGTTGTTGGAACTGTTAATAGAGTTCTTGAAGAAGAATCAAATCCCCAAGGGATTCATTTTAATAAATCTCCTAAGAATCAAGAAATCATTTGGAATATATTGCACCAAGAAATAATACAAAACATTGATATATTGTCGCAATATGATTCAATATCCACATACGCTAAAATTGTGAAAGCCCTTAATATTGGATTGAAGGATGCACAAGACATTTTATCAACTCTTGGAATGCAACAAGAAAATTACACTTGATCTTCTTGGTGGGTTAAACCATGGACAGAGGATCAAAATTATCTAACATTCTAAATTGTGGATGAAGTATTTGATGCTTCTCCACCAATTTGTTCCAACTCTATATTCCAATATTCATCATCATTGGTACACAATGAAAGTGAATTGCAAATAATGGAAGCTGAGTGGAGACAGGAGTTGGATGAAATTTTAGATTCCATTGATGAAAATGGAAGAAAAACGATAAAGTCAATGGTGGATCTTGATGGTAAGGATATGTTTAAATCATGTTTAGTTAGTTAGTTGAATGGAAATCCAACATTATCAAAAGATAGGTTGACAAAAGTGAGAAATGGGGTCTACTTTAGGCGAGATGGGAAGGCTCCACAAGAAGGTGTTTCAATTTGCTTTGGAATTGGATCAGATTGTGGGGTGTTGTTTGAAAGCAACTCAATTCCCCCCACTGAATGCACTGCAAGAAAAGGTGTTCCTCGAAGTACAAAACAAGGTGTTTCTTGTAGAACGTGGTACATTGGAAGGGTTCAAAGAATAAGGAAGAAGGATGGTAATAGGGTGTTTGATTTCTATAATGAAATTGACCTTTTGGATAGATTAGAAGGCATCAAGCTTCAATTATGTTGGTATAGTAGAATAAAGGGGCAACGTCTGTATAAGTATGATTTGACAAATCATGATTTTGTACAACTTGAATCTGTTATAGCAATCGCAAACTTATCATACAATGCTAGGAATGATACATACAAATTAGAAGAATGTGATTACAAAGTTCTTTCAGACTTTGTGAAAAATTTGAACAAGGTAGATTTTCAAAACATTATACTTTCTCTTTCCTTATGTATTTCCATATGTTGGATAATTTATAAATAATTATTGATTGTATTTTTGTTGATTTTTTCATATGAATCTGATGTTAATTTTGTACTTTTTTGGTTTTAGTTCTAGTGAATAGTTAAAATGGTGAATGTTCAGGATAACTCAACCCCTTTTTGCTACCTGCTTTTTGGTGTAATTTTCTTTCACTAGTCATTCATCCTTTTGTAGTTGTGTTTCATTCAAATGTTAATTTGGTCCCTCTGAAGTTGGTCCATTTAATCATGAAAAACAAGAAGAGGTGGTCCCTTTTGCATGAATATGTTTTGTGGATAAGTGTGTGGTTCTTCTCACTAATGTTAACATTTTCCTTGAATTTTTTAGATTAATGGTTCACTTGCTAGAAAGGATAGCAAGGATCTAATGGCATGAGCTTGAGTCATGATGGTTTATGCTCACTCAAGTCAACAAATTTACACCAGAGCAACATCTAGCACATGAAGTGCATTTTATTTTGAATGTTTATGTGGTAGTTGTATTTCCTATTTTTTAAATTGGACATATAAATTAGAGTATGTAGTTCAAATGTGCAATCAGAGTCTTTTTGGAAGTATTTACATTTTGGCCATACGCAAGGGGTCTACAACAGTTAAATTGCATTTGGTTATTATTGTCAATTGAGTCCTCAATCATATTTTTGGCATTTCCTTTCAGTTCTTTCACTAAATGACATTAACAGTAATTACTATCTGTAAAGGATTTTGGACATGTGATGCTAGTTTATTTTTAAATTATTTGCAACTTTATTGAGATATGTGCTTCTGGTAGATTGTTTGGGTGATGGCACTTTGCTTTCTTATTTTTGCCTACATTGATATACATGTGTTTGATGGGCCTTGAAATGTGTGTGAATGATCCAAGGGCAATTTTAAGGTGAATGTTATTTGATTTTTTGCAACTCTTGGATTGACAAGAATTTGATAAGTTGAATGGTATGCAAATTTTAATTGATTTTATTTTTCCAAAGAAAGAATGCATACATTTATATTTCATGGTTTGGAAAAGGAAAATATAGAGCAAAGTGCTTATAGCATGACATATCACCTCCAAAAAGGAAAATAAGGCCACTTGGTGGCCACTTTTCACAAAATTTAATACAGAATATACCTATGATCTCTCTCGGGAACACAAATAGAAGAAAAAAATATGCATTGTTGAGCGAGGCAAGTTGTCAATGGGAGGTGATGTAGAGATAGTTGCCAATTTTCTGTTGCTTAATGGTCTCTCCATTATCCCAGAATCTCTAATATGGTTGGTAAGATATTAGAATTCTTGAATTTATGTTTAAGGTTAGGATCACGCTCAGTTATGGCTTCCTTATCAGGTTTGATTGTTCAATAGTTACTTAATGTTTTTTGTTTGCATTTTTAGCAAACCAAAATTGGAACCAAAAATTGTAGGTTTTAACCCCGTACAGAAATTACCTGCATACGAATTCTAAATCACAGAAAAGTAAACAGTGCGAGAGCATAACACATAAAAACACATATGCACAGAGATTTTCCCCTGGATCCCAAAACCGGGACTACCAGCTTGATTTTTCATTATGTTCCTTTCAATGTTACAATACATATTTATACAAGCCGAAGCATCTAATACCATGGACCGAAAACCATCGCGTCCAAAACCATGGACTGAAACCATCGCGTCCAAAAAACATGTGCGAAAATCATGCACAAAACCATAGGTGGGTCCGCCCAACCTAACATAGGGTCCAAAACCAAAATTTTCCGGGGCGCTGCCCCGGACCCCATAAAGTGGGGTTACGGGTACCCCTCAAACCCCCTGTTAACTATGTGGAAAGAATATAACACAACCCAACAGTGTTTCATGCATAAATCAATAGTGTGTGGTGTGCTCAAATAAGGTTGTTTCACCCTCACCATTGAATTTCAATTTTGGCAAGTCATGAATAACTCTCGTTGACACTTTCATATCTTTGTGATTAGAAAAACATGTCCGTGTTATGATTTGGGGAGAAGTCATTAAATGAGTGCAAAAATTCAAAACAAAATTCAAGGGCTCAGCTTGTCATCTTTCCCTCCTTCTAGCGCCGAGAATGTTGATGGTGTTGTACCTGCAAACTTTCAATGGATCGCCCCGATATGAAGTCCCAACTAGACCTCACACCGTTTGGAGTAGGAGTCCCAACAGTGGGTGGTAATGTTATTCCTTGACTACAAAAATGCGCAAAGTGAAGTATGGTAACTTTTGGGAAAGCAAGTGTGTAACCATGTGGAAAGTTAAGTGTGATGCATGAATGTTCCAACACATGAAGGGAAAAGGAAGTGCACCCCTTGGAAGCCTGTAATAATACACCGCTTGAAAGGAACACATGAGAATAATTACATCACAAGATAATATGCGAAAAATTCCACAAGTTAATAGTGACAAATTAATGCAACAACACACATTCAATAAGATTCATACAAATGCAGATGAAATAGTTCATAGTCATAAGCGTAAGTTAAATAACATACATTGAAAATACGACAAGAATAGTCCTACTATATTCACAACATATGCATGAAAGCATGTCATCTTTGAGTTTTTTTATAAGTGAAAGCTCCATTGATACATACACCATTAACAAATCACTAGCTCCAAGAGTGGAACATAAAGTCAAGAACACTTGCTCCTCCAAAGAATTATACTCACTCTATGCTACGGAGAAGCCAAGGCTCTCATAATACTCCCAAGCTCCTTCTAAGCCTAAGCCTATCCGAAATCTTGGCTCCCAAAATTGCTTTCCATGAGTTATGAGGTTCTATTTATAATAGGGGGTGGATGACCTTTCAACTCCCTTTTGTGACCTTTGGACTACCCCAATGACTCTTAAACTTCTTTCAAATGACTCATTACATTACATCATGACTGTTCGTATTCCACTATTGAGAATTGGAATTTCACTTACAAAAATAATTACAAGTAATATTATAATTTACACTTGTACTCGTATAAGACAAAATAGAGTAGAGACAACTTGACAGACTAACAAGAAAAAACACTATGATGCTTGTGTTTCGGAGAAATATAGCTCAACAACTTCCACTTGATGCTTTGTGGTAACATATTGGTGCCAAGTTTGGTATTGTGTGATGATATCCCCAAAATGTGTGATGGTGTCTCACTAAAAGTGGACTCTAGCCTCCACGGAATCTGGGTACAATGACATGGAACCAGTTTCAACTTCCTTCTGAAGCATGAGCAACATTGTTCTAATTTGGACAGGACCAACGATGTAGTTTTTCATGTTCTATCTGTTCAGCTCCAAATCTTCATTGGTGGAAATCTGTCTCAACTGCTCTAAGTACTCTTTGATCTCCTACCGAACTTGGTTCCTGGGTTTGGCTTTGGTGAGCAAGCCAACTTATGGGATCTTGTGTGTTTTCACCAAGACATCCAAACTACAGAATAATTGTACATACGAGGCTTGAATGTTACTAATAAATGAGGCGAGCTACTTTTTGTTTTGAATCAACATTCGAACTCTCTCTCTCTCTCCAACTCTGCTTGTGGCTTCATTTTCTTCCCCAGGTCAAGTGGTGCCCCTTTGTATCGCATTGTCCATTCTTCCACATAGGTAATGGAAGCTTGTACATTCTTGAGAGTTTTAAAAAAATCTTTGCTCTGCTACTATAGTCCATGCAAGTGGACAACTACTTTATGTACGGTCACAAACTCCTCATTGAGGTTCCGCATGGTTTCTCCAAGTGTTGATACTTCAACAAGTATCATTGCTCTCATCTCCTCCAAGTAGATGTGCAAAAACTTCATTATGTGATGTTGTGTGTAATTGTTCCGCCTATTTCCTAGAAACCTATAAGTTTTGTGCCAATTTCTCATTCTCAACCTGCAAATACTAAATGTTTTATCTTGTTGCACCTACAAAGGCCAAGTTGGCTTCAGAAATGGAATTTGGATTCTTCCCGGTGTCTGCCACTATCACCCTTTCTCTAACGAATGCAGGTGATCCATGTTCATCCAAAAATGATTTCTTTGTGCTTGTACAATATTATCTTGGAACTCATCAAATGAAATATTGTACACATCCATTACCGGATCATCATCAAGAGGAACAACATCCCCTTCTTCACTCAGAGCTATCTCTACTGCTAGATGTGGTGGAGATTGAGCAGTGACCTGTGTTGAACTTGGCATCAGGTCGACATCTTCATTCTACATCTCATGTTCCAACTCCATGTCGTTAACTTCAAACAAGTGCTCAATCTATTAAGCAAGCTCCTGATCCTGCATCTATTCACCCTCCTCCTCAACGGTTGGTTGTTTTTGTTCTTGCTCTTCAACCTGTATTGGAACTTTTTCTTCTGCCATGGTGCCTTGCCTTCCTTCCTTCTTCCTACTTCTACTTCTCTTCCTGTTCTTTCTTCCTCAACTCTCGTTCTTCCTTTAGTTCTTGTTCTACTTGCTTCAATCTCAGTTTTGCTCCCTGCAAGCTCTGATTTTCTCTCTTCCTCTGCTCTACTCTCTATATCCTCTACTTCTTCTTCGCTTTCACTACTAAAGTTTCTTTCATAAGGGTTGGATATTATTTGGTCTTGTATCTTTTTTCTCCCTTTGGACTCTCAGCAACCTTTCTCTTTCCCTTATCCTGCACGGGATTGTTGCCTTATGTTGATGTTTCTTTCAGAGTTGTTGCCTTCTACGAAGCAGCCTGTGAAGTTCCTACTATACTGACTACCTTGCGGTGTTTGGAGGCATAGAAATTCTTCCATGGGTCCTCCTCTAGCCACTAAAATGCCCCATTAAGCCACTGAAAGTGAATTCTTACATAGTGGTATTTGCAAATACCACGGAGATCATACAGATTAAAGTCTTGAGTACCAAATGCAAACTTCACTATCTCCTTTCCCTTGGTATCCGTGAATTTCAAGTTCTTTATCTCGTATAATCTAATTTTCATAGGTAGAGTTGGCCAAGGTGCTTTCTTCTTCCTGTGCAAAGTTGCTGACAACCCTGTGGCGAGATGATATGAAACTTCTTGCATGAAAAGCTTTTCGGTGGCATACCTTGGCAAAACATGTGGCTGCTTCTCTTTGTCGAACACCCTAAGAAAGGTGTCACCTGGTGAGGCAAACCATTCTGCGATCTATGTTATTGCCTCCATTACCCCTCATGACATACAAGGAAATTCTTCTTCAAAGATGAGCTTGTAAAGAGGGATGATGAAATAGTTAGTTAGTTTTTCCATTACTCCTCGATGACTGCAATCCGACAACAGTTTGCAATAGATATACACTATTTTCTTGGGGTTTCCATGTTGAGTTCATGCCAAAAAGATGATGTTGTGCACAGATTGCATCTAGTAAATATGTAGACATATAAAACCTTTCTTGCTCACCCTTGGGAGGATTTAGGGCTTGTGCTACATGGGCTCTCAATTGTCGAGCCAATACATATGACCAGTTGAATGACTTGGCTTCACTCACAACCTCATTCAACAAGACTTCCCACCCTTCAGGAAAGGTTTCCATGCTCTGGTGACCATGGATCCTGCAAGCTAAGATAACCAAGAGCTAATAGGACTTCCTAAGAGACTTTGTCTTGTATGAATGGGTGGGTGTCTGTCGAAATTTTGTTGGCTCTTTCACCTAGGATTTGAGAATATCCCTAGTGTTCACATAGCTATTGTTGGCATTAAAGTATAAGTCCATAAGCTTCACTAGCTCGAGAAAATGATACATCCGCTGATAATCCTCTTCCAGAAAGGTAGCAAAATTCTATCCATTGGAATTTCTCAATGTCATAGTATTTTCATCAATGTGTGAAACAATCCAGCCGATGGCATCTTGACATGGGAAGGATGGATATCTACATGCAACCCTCTATAGTCCTGACTGCCGAATACTAAGGTAAACCTATCAGTCTTGTAGATATGCCTCAAGGCTCTTTGCTAAAAAGGCTTCATTAACTTGATGCCATGTTAGTGTTGACTCCTTTTCTATAAACAATTATGTGTCCGCATAAACTTGAAAGTCTACTGGTGTTTGCTCAACTACTTCCCTAGTACTTCTTTCGGTGGTCTCTTTTGAAGCAGCTCTCTTTGGTTCCATGGTAGAAATGAATGCTGGAGAGAAGTGCTTCACAACGGTGGTACCTATGGGACAAAAATGACACTCGTGGAAAGGCAACATTAACCTTTTGCAAATTTAACTCCAAATCACGATCAAGCAACAAACCAAGAAATCGATGAGAGGGATTGCACAATTTTCATCAAGCAATGGAGACTAATTTTGGGAACTGTGCATTTGACACTCCCATTAGTCAACGATGCACCCTGAGACTTAAGACTACATAATGTGCAGTTCATCTTTTGTAGAGACTAGGAGATACTGCGCATTGCGTAGTCTGAGTGGCCAAGGTAGCAAGCTGATCCCTGGAACTGCAAAATGCATAGTTGGGCTAGCCTATACTATGCACTGAGAAGTTCTAGAGGCCAAGCTCTCAGCTTGAGCCTTAGGATTGCGCAGTGCCCAGCTGGGCAAGGCAAAATCTGGCCAAGGAAAGTGCAGATATGCCCAGTGGAAGTGTGAAAAATGAGAAAAACTCAGTGATGATGTGAGCTTGAGTGCAAAAATGACTAAGTATGAATAAATAAATGTAGATCATTTGCATAAACTAAACAAATAAAAGGAAAATCAAGTATGTGGAGAGTCACCGCAACAACAACCATCGGTGCAAAAATAAGAAAACGGATGTGCCACTTATAAAAGTAAAATGATAACTTAAAACAACACTTATACAAGATAAAATAATTTGAAACTCCAGCAATCATTGAATATAAATAAGTAAAACGACACTCACACATGCGAAACAACAAAAGTGACAAAAAAAGGGCAAAAAACGCTAAAAGGAAAACTCACTCAGAAAAGAGATAACGACCACACTAAAGGTTCCTTGATCTCCTTGAGAATGCTAAAGATCCAAGATCGAATGTGAAGATGAGATCTAAAGCTATCGATTAAATAGATTTCAGAAAATTAGGGTTTATGATGTGCATGCCTAAAATAAAGGAAAAAGCAACACTTAGTGGATACTTCTAAAAATAGCAATGTGCCACCTTCGGGAAACTAATAATGGATCCCTATTTTTTGGGGATTATTTTTAGCTTTTAGATTTTTTTTCTTTTTTTCTTTTCCAGGGAAACTTACCATGCATGTTGTCAGGAAATATTTCACAATTCTAGGGAATAGAGCAACTCTCCCGCTTGGTGCATTGCACAGTTTCTGAGCTTAGTGAGGGATTGCACATTTTTTGTGCTCAGTGTTGGGCTACTTTGCATGACTACGTAGTTTGTGAGCTCAAGGCTGACTTCCAGTCTAAATTGCGCAATTCAAATCATCAAGTCTGACTACCCTCAAGGATTGCGTAGTTTCGGGGGCAAGCCCAGAACTACTATATGACCAAGTAAGGAGGATAGCTTGTGACTTAGACAGATCAATTAAGTGTAAAACGAGCAAACATAAGCACAAATGAAAAAGATACGTCTCATTCAAATCATAAGTACTTGAAAAAAATACAAGATCAGCTCTTGCGGATAGGAAAGAAGGCTCCAAAATCAAAGCATAGGGGAAAATTTGGAGGGTGCTTTTAGTCCCTATAATAAGAAAAAAATGAACTCAAAAAGAATGGAACCCATTCTACTCTTAGTTGTCTAGTTATAATACAACCCAATAGATTTCTAGTGCTTAATTTAGACTCCTTAAACTCTTAACTAGAGTTACAATATTGACTCTTATAGGGTCTTCTTCATCATGATCACATGGCTAACCTATTTTCCATGAGAAATAGGAGCTAATGTGGCATTAACTAGAATCATAGTGGTCAAAACAACAAGGTGAATTTCTAGGTGGCATCACTTTGCATACAAACTCTGATTGATGTGATTCTTATGCCATTGGAAAGATATCTATGTGTATAATAGCATTATGGGGTGCAAGTCTTAAGTAACAAAGTTTTACCCCACAAAACATGCCATTTAATGCCTCAAACTGCTTTCGGAAGGTTTCAAACCCTAATTCACCAAATTGGGACCTACAGTTGAAATTGGTCATGTGAGTTGATTCCTCCACCTTTTCCACTCTAAAAGCATCAAGATGGATGAAAAACAATATAATGATCCAATCCAAATTAAAAAATTATGTCTACATGTTGAATTTAGAATATCCCATTGATGGAGAAAATTGAAGAATATACTTTTATTTTTAAATATATAATAGATTTTTTTTTTAATATTAGATATCTGGTTATTTTCTGGGAGCATGTTGTCATTTTGTAACTTTGATATCATTTAATTGTAGATGCAACTATGTGTGGTCTAAAATTTATGTAGATTGCAGAACCTTCACCATAATCTCGTGGAGAAATCTATCCTCTTTCCTATTGATCCAACTAGAAACACACCAAGTGGATCGTAACTCATAAATCCATAGGGAAACCAATAACTATGAGAATATTATGTGTTTTCTATGTGGAATTGTTACTGGCTTCCAAATTTCAAGGATAAACATGTTAGAAAACTAGTCAATAAAGAGTGTGTTCCATAAACTCTGACAATTTGTGAATCCCAATCGCCTGGGGGGAGGATGAATGATTCATATATGTATATGACATGGAATCTTCAATTAGTTTAAGATCCTCAAATCAGGGATGAAAAAAAAAAAAAAGATGAACTATGAGCCTATTGATTAATCTTATGATTATATCTTTCCCATGTCTATGTAGAGAAGAATATAACTTAGAGGAGAATCATCAAAATTTCCTTTAAGTGGTGTAAGCTCTCCATTGCACCACTTCCATATTTGCATGCTTATATGGGAAAGGGAAAATATTGAAGCCTTCTATATTTTGAAGAAACATCTTGGTCATGCAAGGTTTGCATGAACTCGGAAATTGACACCATGGTTATCCCATGTATTCATGCATTGTGCCAAGGATGTTTTTTCATTTTAGCACATTGTTCATTTTCCATTTTCAAGTATCCAAATCTTTGAGGATATATTGACCATAGTTTTGGTTGCATCTTGTCCATGGTATATTGGGTGCAAAGCTCTAGTTGCGCTAAATTTAGACAAGCTTACAAGATTGAGTTATGCATAAAAGCTCATGTTATAACATGTTAGCGATTATAGAAACAATTAGCTTCCCATTTGGATGTAAGTTGTTCATTTTTCAAGTAGCAATAATTTGAATTTGGATATGCATGGGTATGACGTGCAACACATAAGCTTTTCTATTAGTCCAAAAGGCATGCTTGGCTACTATTGTAAAGGATATTGGTTATGCATTAATATTTGTAACAAATCTAAACTAGATCTCTATGAAAGGATGGAAGAACCTATACACTGCATGAAAATACACATAAGCGACTTTTGAATTTAAATCTAATACCAATACAGATCTGCTCCCAAGCAACCAAGAAGCTATAAAAATGATTTTCTAGCTTGTGGTTCCTTGTAGATCTGCGTCAACACAAATGATAGCACTTCATGATGAATATTTCAACCTTTAACATGGAATTTTGCCCATGTTTGTTAGAGACACATCATCAACATAAATGCACACTTTTGTGGGCCATTACCATGAACAACTTTTAAGAAAGTTGTTGCATCGACACACAATTTGTGAACTAAATTTTGGAACATTTCCCTTGTATTTGATGTCGTTGATCACATTTGGTTGGTTATATAAGGATATAATAAAAAAAGAAAATACATAATTGGAGTTACAAGGTTGAAATAAATTTTGATGTTATTTATATGAAATTTGAGTGATAAGGATTAATTAAATTTTTTAATGATTAAACTCTATAATTGTGTTTTTCATGAGGATATAAGAGGGTTAAGATCAAGCCCTTATACCACTCATTTTCTGTTTTTTTAGTGCCTCTTGTGCATTATAGTATTTAATCACTTGATTGTGGGCATTTGATAAATAATTATCCATGTAAAAACTAGTCAATCTATTTGTTGAATCAAAAAAATTGGAAAGATCCAAAAACTAGATGACTTATTATTGTCATGTGCAAAATCTATTAGTCTTTAACTATTTATGAAAATATATTTGTATTGTTTTTTATTTGATTAAAAAAATTACATGTGTAAGGATAATCCATGAACAATTGATAGATTGGTAAAAAGTACAAGCTATCGACAGTTGATAGGCACCCTCATTTACTCGACAAATACTCATCCAAGTCCAACATGTGTAGTCGATATTCATTTCAAATTCATGTGGGCACCTAGAGAAAATCAATTGGTACCCTCATTTACTCAATACATACTCATCCAAGTTCATCATATGCAACCAATATTCTTTTCAAATTCATGTGGCCACCTAGAGAAAATCACTGGAGTACAACAAAAAGGGTACTTAGGTACATATAAGAAACACAATGTTATGCTTCTCTATAAGAACAACTTTACATGTTGCATATTCAGATGCAAATTTTGTGGGTAATGAGGTTATTTGATGTACATTGGTTCAATGAAAATTTCTTGTAATTGTAAAGAGAAAGAAACAATGACAAATTCTTCAACAAAATTTGTAGTATGTAGTGTCTCTTGTGCATTATAGTCTTCAATTTCTTGATTGTGGGCATTTGATAAATAATTAGCAATGTCAAAACTACTCAATAGATTTGTTGATTCAAAAAAAATTAAAAGAACAAAGTACTACATGACTTGGTGTTGTCATATGAAAAACATATTAGTCTTAATGATTTTTTGAAATATGTTTGTAATGTTTTTTTCTATTTAATAAAATTACATATGAGGAATATCTATCGACATTTAAAAGATTGGTAAACAATACAAGCTCTTGATAGTTGATTGGAAACCTCATTTACTTGACAAATCTCATTCAAATTTATCATACGCAATCAAAATTTTCCCAAATTCATTGAAGCACCTATATAAATTCATCGGAACACAATAGAAAGGGTCCTCAGGTCAAGTACTTATAAGTGAAAAAAGATTTTATGATTTTCTAAAAGAATAACTTTACACATGTTGCATATTGAAATGCAAATTTTATAGGTGATATTGATGAAAAAACATTAACATTAGGTTATTTAATGCACGTGGGTTCAATTACAATTTCTTGGAATTGTAAAGGTAAAAAGAAAGCAATGGTGGTGAATTATTCAGTAGAAGCAAAATACATTTCATGTTGGAAAACAACATTTTAAATTGTATGACTAGGTAGAATTTTGAAGAATCTTGGTGCTATTTAAAAAGCACCAACTACATTATTCATTGATAATGAATGAACAATCAAAATGGCCAAAATTCCACTTTTTCATGATAAAACCAAGCATCTCAATATTAAGTATCACTTCATCAACAACAACAAAAATTGTATATTGAAGGTCAAACTTTAGATATTTTCACTACGGGTCTAAGAGAAATAAAATTCACCAAGTTTAAAGAAGTGGGAATTTGTAAAATAAACTTCAAAATTAAAAGGGAGAGCATTAACCTCAAAATCCTAAAGTGTATTTAACTAAATATTTAGTTATTTATTTAGATAGTCTTCCTAGATTAAAATTTATTTTAGAATAATAAGGTTAATTTTAAAAGTGTTGTATTTCCTATAAAATAGATAGACCCCACCATTATTATTGATTTTAAGTGATTATCATTTTGGCAAAGTGTCTCAACCCAAGTACCCCTTTTGTCATAAGGAAGAGACATTTTTTCATGAGGAAGGAAAATACTTTAGTACCCCTTTCTCATAATGAAGGAAACAAAGTTGCTTGTGTTGTTAGCTTCTTCCAACAACTATTACTTAGGCCACAAGTTTCTTGCAACATCATAACTTTAGTGTTAAACTTGTTTTTTATTTGCAAAAAATTATTTTATGTTTTAAAATTTTTAACATCAATCCATGTTTTCCTATTTTATCACAAGGAAAATATTTTACTTGTGTTTTTAATTTCTCCCCATATTAATTACTTTGGCCACAAGTTTCATATAACATGATGCCTTATTTTTTATTTGGGAAATTTTGGTTTATTTAAAAATAAAATAAAATCAATCCATATTTTGTTTTTATTCATAAAATATTTATGTTGATAGGTGATTGTCGTTAATGTCAACCCAAGCAGCACCAAGAGCTACCCCGATCTTCCATGGAAAATTTGGCATGGAAATTCATGGAATCTTGTGTAAATATCCTTCTAGATAGATTCTCCTCGACGAGATGTTTCTATTGAGATATGGTATGTCTCATGGTTCCTCCTGGTTTGAGAGAAAATTGAGGTTGAATTTGAAGACCCAGTTTTGTGTTTTAAAACCCCAAGGGGTAGAGACATGAAACCTTATTCACTAACGGTTGTCAATATATGACAGGGATTCTCACCGTAATTTCACCACATATAAGTTGTATAACTTCAATATCCAAAGGTAGTAAACTAATCATTGACTTCACACTCGGGTAGAACCATATGCATTAAGCCAATCATTGACTTCAAATTCTAGTGAAATTAGAAATATTTCTAAGCAAGCTCTTTGACACAAATATTAAATAGGGTTATTAAAGGTAATTGATTAATTGTGGTGAAAGAATTATCATTTTTAAAAGTATATTAAATTTATTTTACCTCAAAATAAGAATCCCTCGTATCTTAAAGGAAAATATATCTTCCCATAAGGCTTACAACCTCCTTA
This sequence comes from Pinus taeda, assembly GCA_000404065.3. Lineage (NCBI taxonomy): Eukaryota > Viridiplantae > Streptophyta > Pinopsida > Pinales > Pinaceae > Pinus > Pinus taeda. The sequence goes on along the minus strand of APFE031241087.1, from coordinate 87,249 downwards.
AAGTAGCACACATGACACAAATAATTTAAAGTTTTAATGTTTTAAAATTTTATGAATTCCTCTCCATAACACTCAACACTAACTCTCCACTATAAACGATTTCTTAGGGATTAAAGTGATATATTATTTAGTTAAGTAAATAATTTTTTAACTCCAACATCTACCTCAATAATTCCCCCTAACATCCATCCATTTGACTATAAAAATACGCCTATGCCTCTTCTCATAAATATGCACTTGAACGAAAATTTTAAGAGGCTAGTTCTGAAATAACTTTGGCTATCCTTGAGCTACCAACGCAGAACACCATTAGGGATAGGTCTAGATATTTGGAGAGTTTAAAAGGAAGAGCGAGTTAATTTTGAAGCAATACTTACTCTCTTCCAAGAACTGCAAGGTTAACAAATTCGGATCTGTGTTTTAAGGATTAAATTGCAAACTTATGACTCAGTTGAGGAAGAGAAAGTTAGGGCCATGTATTGATAATAAGATCTTGGCATGACAATACTTGCACAATGCAATCTTTGGTACAGATCGCATTAGTCATGGCTTTTATTTGAATTTGTTTTGTGCTAACTCGTTGCAAGTGGAAGACTGTTAAGGAAGCCTAATTCCACAAGTTAGTAATTGGTAACCATAATTAAGCTCTGTAGCATATTGAGTTTTGTTTCTTTTAAGTCTGATTAGGGTTCATTTCATATTTATATTAGGCATGTTTTATGTCTATTATAGATCTGGTAAGGCGTGTCTAGGGCTAACGTTAAGGTCTGTTTAGCATAATTCAAGCTTATGACAAGAGTTGAGGTAAATCAAGAATTGGTATTATGTTATGTTTGGTTAGGCCTTTATTGTAAGTAATTTCAGAAATGTATAAAAGTTATAAGCCTGATAAATCACCATTTTAAGGACAGTGTATGGGACTCTTTAAGTTCAATTTTATTAGGTTTGCCTAGTGTTTATTTTTAGGACTAATTTGCACAAGTATCAAGGTTTGGATAATATTACAAGAAAAATATCACAGGTATGTTTTATCTTGCAATATTATTGTAGTCAATTTTATTGTTTTTCCTCTAATCCTCTTTGCAAGCACTTTTATGGGGTTATACACTTTTTTTTTTGGGATATTGGGGTTTTGCTTGGGCATTGCAGGTCTCATCTAAGTTTAGGAATCCTCATCTATAATAGTACATTAGCACTGAACTATGGTACAATGGCATGAAGTTAAGATAACCCTAATGAACCCCAAGGTTCAAGCAATGAACTAGTAAAGATAAAGGCATAAGCAGTGAAGCAGTGAAGTCAAAGCAAAAGCATTACAACAATAGTCGTATCTCCAGGAGTCCTTTTGTAAATTGAAGTCAACCAATGTACATCATTGTAATTGGGCCATTTTCCCTAATTTAGGAGTGCAAATGTGATAAAGAGTCTATATCATTGCCTGGAGTTGAAGAAGGAAATTTTGACTTGGGATAAGATCTTGTATTGCAGTTGGAAAGAGGGTTCTTGGTTTTTCAGGACAAGGGTTTACATCCTAGTGTTATTTATCAGTCAAAGAAAATCATTGTAATATCATTGTAACATGGATTAATGTCCATGATATGGGAGTCCACACTTTTGTATTTAATTTTTGTATTTATAGGGTGGTAGGGTGGTGTTAGGGCGAGTTGTGGCTCACTAGGGTGTTGGGGCATCCATTCGGTTGACTGTTGATAAAACTAGGGCGTTGGGGTGTCCTTCCAGTGGGAGCTAGAGAAGAATGATTTTCTAGAGTTATACGAAGTCGTAGATTTATTTTTAGTTGGGGCTGAAGATTAAAGAACTTATTAGAAAAGCGTTCGCTAGTTTTTTACCCAAAGGGGGTTTTCCACCTAAAATCGTGTGCATGTTATCTATATTTTTGCATTGTTGTTTACTGCGCTTACTGAACAATAACAATAACTGAAGATTAACTAATGTTGTGAAAATATTAATAAAGTTCTAATTGCTACAACATATTGATTCACCCCCCCTTTCAGTGTTTACAACAATTTCTATATAGAATTGATAGGTTCAAACACTTTTGAATCTAGGGCCAAATAAAGTGGAGTGTAACATAAAACATTTTTATAGCTGCTTGAAACATTGTGGTTATACCTTATGCACTAAGTCCCTTTAAATGATTAATTTCATTTTGGATACTTTAATTTTACAAGATTAAAAGCAAATTGCACCATAACATTAGCTTTCCAAATCTTCAACAGAAAACATGAAAAATGCAAAAAACAAATTGCACCATAACATTAGCTTACCAAATATTCAACTTAGAGAAGAGAAAAAACACCATTCACTTGCAAGTTCTAATTATTTTGGATAAGCACTTAAGGAGAAAACCATTGAAGTTATCCATCTAATTTTTTGGATAAGTAATTAAAGTTGAGACAATGTGAGATGTGAGGCTAATTTTTTTGAAGAAGCACTTATGGAGAAACCATTGAAGTTATCCATCCAGTTTTTTTGGGAAGCAATTAAAGTTAAGACAATGTGAGGTGTGAGATTTCCCACCATGAATACGCCTATGATTAATGAGTGAGGGCCAAACCAAACTAAACGATAATGATTAATGCCTATGTTGATTTTAAGTATCTAGGTTTTTTTCAAACTTATTATAGGGTAATGTTGTTAAAATAACCTAATGCCATGGAAATTTCAGTTTTAGGTGATATTTTGTGTTTTTCTTTATTAAATTAACATGTTTGTTTTATTGACTCTAGATTATATTCTTTATGGTTTTGACAACTCTTCTTATATGCCATTCTTTTTATGGGGTATAAAATGATTTGTACCTTTTTCGTTTGATGTCATTGATATCAACCTTTATTAGGGTAAGAGATGTATATGATGAAATGGATGTATATCCTTCATATTCTTATCCTCCGACATATATTTATATATATACACTACTCAAAGAATAATGAATATATGATCTTCAATGAACTATAGCAATTTTTTATGGTCTCTTTACAATTTGGTTTCTTCTTTGTCACTATGTAAAAAAAAAAATCATTTGGAGAGGAATAAGCCAAATATACATGTATCCAATAGTTGTCAATTAAAAAATCCATGAAAAATAATCTGTTCAAGCATAAAGGGATTTGGACAGTTACCTCAATTAAAGGGTTGCTTCAATTCAACGGACATGAATTTAATTTCTAATGTAAATCTTCGATGACGATTCAAATGTAGAAGCCCTCTCACAGACTCAACCATACAATAGAATACAATTCCAGAGCATTTAGGATAGTATACAGTCACTCCCCTAAAATAAAAAGATCAAACATGAACCTATGTTGGAAAGGATTTCATTTGAACCAATGCTTCTAGTGCATTACCCTCAAATGAGATAGCATATTTAAATTCATCCCATTGTAAAGTACTCCCCACAAATAACATCATAACATTCAAATGGATTCATAAATAACCCTAAAACAATGTAAAAACCCAAAATCTTCCAAGCCATTGTAATTTGCTAAGTCCAAGATTATCAAACAAAATTTATTAACTCAAAATCATATTCAATAGAAAGGGTCATCAATAGATCCTTTTATTTCCTAAATGGATAAAAAATGAAGTAAGAAAATTGTGTAACAAATGAAAATATTTTGGCACTTGTCTAGAAAAGAATAATCTCCACAATGACCAAGAGAGCCAGAATTGTGTACTTGCATGGCCCTAACATTCTTGCTCATGCTCACAACGTGCATGTTTTTTCTCATTGATATGTGGAAAATTCCAAAACCTAATCGTTATTCCTGCCGAGAAAATTTGAAACTCAGACACAACAACACAAATTCAAGTGGATCTAAGAAGTATAAGATAGGACTTTGTTGAGAAGATTGTTGATCTCAACTAAATTAGTTCAGAATTCTATTACTGTATGAATATAATCTAATTATGTAATTGAGGAGTACAAAGATCATAGAGAGTGATCATAAGAGAGTAGAGAGGCGTAGAGGCCGAGAGGGCCAAATGAGGTATTATTAGGCCAAGGGTCCTTTTAATTATGGTATATAATACAAGATCACTCTGTTTCGAGTGTACTGGAGTGCGAGTCTTGGTTTATTGTTGAATTCCAAGCCAGTGTTTACAAACATAAAGTCTAGTGTAAGGGGTCAAAAACAACTTTGGAAGTTCAGGACCCGTAAAACTGCTAAAAAATAGTAGACGCTGCTATAATCAAGGAAACATATGAAATCGGCTATAGGTATAGGTGGAATAGGCGGGTGGCCACCAGTACCCACTTGGATCACCATTGATCAACGGAGTGATAAATGATCCTACAACTAAAGAAGATCAAGGTGAGCAGCGAAAGAGTTAGGGCACAAAGGAATTAGTCGTGATGTCATGCACAAGAGTTAGGAGGAACAAAAGCCAAGAGTGAAGCTAAAGGCAGAGTTAAAGCACAAAACGATGCAACACAGGATTTTTTAGTATTGACAGAAATCCGTCAGTTGATAGAGGTCGGGAGACATAAGTTAAAGTTTATCGGGAGGAAGACATCAATTAATAGTGTCGAGTCGTAGGATCTAACCTTGAAAGATAAGAGGAGAATTTAATAAGAATGAGTCGAGATTGAACAATCGGGCTAACAAGGATTGCCGAATGCGGCATGGCCAAGTCGGAAGCAGAAAGGCAAATGGAAACTTTGATGGAGGCGACATGGAGAATTTGAATGAGTCCCGCTCAGGGCTTTATACTCGGTGGTATTGTTAAGTTCAATTATCAAAGAGTCAGTCTATGAGGAGCGGGCTTTCTTGGCGAGGTGGATCTCGCTCAGAGGTTTGCTACCCCAGCGATTTTTGACAATCCCTTATTCCATCGCACCGAGCTAATAAGAGTGAGCCATAAACATTGGTAGGAGGAGCAAGTGGGCCTCGCTCAAATTTTCTACCCTGGTGATTTTTTGTAACACTTCTTTTTATTGTGCTAGAAATTATTGAGCGAGAAGATGAGGCAACAACAAACGTGATAGCCCACAAAAAATTAGAGGACGTTGTGTGGAAATTGGATAATCCAGAAGGGCTTTAGGATAATGGTTCGAAGAACGAAAAATTAAAACAAGGCCAGACTTTGATATTTGGGTGTTACTGTGCATGATCATGAAGACAGTTCCAAGGCATCAAGTATAAAGGAGCCAAGAAATGTGAGCAACATTATTGGAAGGCAAAAGAGGTCGAGTATTTAAGAGGGGAATTAACGTACAAAAATAATTGTAATAATTGAGGGAAGTGCCACTAAGGCCAGTCTAGATGATCTGGAATTGATCGAAGAAAAACAATAAGGTATTATAGACTCATGTGCATGGATGTGCCTATGCTATTTTATGCAACGGATCAATAAGATTGTGAAATACACATACACTGAAGCAATTAGAGAAAACACAACAGGAAAAACATATAACACAAGTTTAATAAGGAGTTCACCCAATACTCTTGGGCTACGTCTCTCAGTCTAGCCTCCAATGGTGGCCTCTCTATTATGTTTTCAAATCAGAGTTTTTACAACAGTGAGCTCAATTTGAGTCTCACTCAACAGATAGATATCAACAAGATTGTACTTGGATTCCCCAATTCTTTGGAGTACACAGTGTTGGCATTATGTTTCTGGTATGGTTATATGTTACAGATGTTGTACTTGATGGCAACACCCATGGCATGGCTCTCAATATGATGATAATTAAGAAGTACGCAAGAGAAAAGTTCACGAAATTTTATGCAGAGAAAAGTTTATAAAAGTTTATTTCATGTGGAGAAAACTTACCTTTGGTCCATGGTAGTTAGTACTTGGAATTTGAACCTATGGTTTTTGGACCATGGCATCTCGACAGACGTGTTGATCCCTAGTATTGAGTTGATGGTATTGGTTTGTTATGGTTTTGGCCCGTGGTATTGGTCCATGATTTGAGGAAGAGCTTGCCTATATTAAGCAAAGGAGATCATTTGGCTTGTGTATGCTTTTGGGTTGAATATCTTAAGATCTGAAATATTGGGTTATTGTTTCAAAAGCTCGATCTATATGAAAGTGAAGTGGAAAGCGAATCTGTGAAAGGTGATCTCTCGAGCGCTGCAGCTGCGGAAGTGCGGAGGCGCCGCAGGAGGCGCCGCAAGAGGCGCCGCAGGAG